>CM050325.1:150741628-151041628 GCA_027475135.1 Bactrocera correcta | reverse complement strand
TAAACTTAAGTTTCTAGGTTTAATTTTTGATAAAAAATTAAATTTCAAAGAACATTGTTTATATTTAAGAAAGCAGCTGGCTGCCAGGCTTAACATTATTAAATACTTATCATCCAAACACTGCTTAATTAACTCGTCAACACTAATAAATGTAACCAGAGCTCTTATATTATCGAAGATAGACTATGGCCTACCCATCTATGGCAACTGCGCGAAAAGTGTCATCAAGTTACTGTATTCCCCATACCACATGGCTGTGCGCAGAAGCCTTCGCGCTTTTCCGACATCGCCAACACAATTCATACTTGTGGAAGCGGGGCTACCCACAATCGAAGAAAGATGTACACTTAACCTAAAAAAACTCATACCGAAGCTGTTTCTTTGTTACAATAATATTCTTTACGAAACAGTGTTATCCGAGCTGCAGCGGAAAAGTCTTCAAGTCGTAAGTCGTCAATATTCCTCTGCATCGAATACGCCAGAGAGCTTAATATCACATTCCCTTCTCTCCGTCAAAAAGTATCTTCTCCGCCTTGGATGATAAACAAATCATGTTTCATGCTAAACTTGGAGAAATACGGAAAAAGTAGTACCTCCCCCACAGTATTTCAACGCCTTTTCGCGGAATATACAACTCCACTGCTTCCAGACTGGAAATTCGTTTTCACAGATGGTTCAAAAACCGACATTAGCACAACATTCGCCGTCGTTGACTCCGAGGGAAGAACAATTACAGCAGGAATACTTCAAAGCTACGCCTCGGTTTTCACAGCTGAAGCTGTCGCTATCTTCAACGCAATCATCTTCGTCGAAAAATTTAGTTTTAAAGCAGTTATCTGCACTGATCGCAAGTCAACCATACACTCGGTAATATATACAAACAACAAGTCCTACTTAATTTCCTGTATTCGGAGCAAATTAATCGAGAATAACAATCACTTGAAACTAATGTGGGTTCCAGGACATGCAAGCATAAAAGGAAACAATCTGGCAGACGAACGGGCTAAAATCGCAGCAAAAGAACCACTAATAACTTTTGACTATATTATGAAAAAAGACTTGTATAAGTGTATTTCGCAGCTTCAATATAGCTCACATATGGAGACTTGGAGATCTATCAGCACCAATATACTGCGTATAACCCGAACAGGATAAAACCAAGCTATCCCTCCAGCTGCCGGTGCAACGACATCAAAGCATTTATCCGATTACGCCTAGGACACACAATTGCCACACATGCGCACCTCCTAAATCGTTCTAGTCCACCAGTTTGCCAACACTGCCCGTCGTTAGCTTTAACAGCCTGTCATTTACTCGACGACTGCCCACATTTCGCAGCGATTAAAAAAAATATCTTCGACGGCCAAATACCGTCTGCTCTGTTACAAACGAGTTCCTACGAAAACGTAACAAAATTATCAGCATTCTTAGTACAAAAAGGATTAAAACCACAAATATGATTATGTTTATAAACTTCCCATTACTTATTATTTATTTTGTTCTTAATACTTTTCTATTAGCTACAGAACATTTTATTAACTTTTACACCTAAGACCTGGCAGCTTTTTTCGTGGAAAAGTAATTGTATTATTGTTTCACGTTTTATAAATAAATAAATAAATAAATAATAACACCAGTGGCGCTGAAAGACAGACATGCGAATATTTTGACCTACTGGATGAAGTTTTCGCCCAGCAATAGCGACAGAGGGAGAGGACACCTCAAACAATAATTCGAAGAATGGTACAGCTGAATCTGAACCCCCTCAAATTCAAGCAAGTTCATTGAAAACTTTTAAAAATCCAAGTATGTAGACCTGGTTACTTCTAGTTTTGATTGATCAATCATTTTCAAGTTTCAGAAAAGAAAACCTACCAAAGGGTAATGGAGTCTTTTACCAAAGACTGGAAGCAGACTCAGGAAAATTTAATCGGCGCAATAAAGGAGCAGAACACAAATTATTTAAGCACCATGGAAAAATTATTGGAAAAAAAAACCGTAGAAACAGACAAAATACTGGAAGAGGATCGTCGTGAGACAGCTAATATGTTTTCAAACATGGTCAGCATGATCCAGCCGCCATCACTTACATCAATGTGGTATCCCCACCAAATTGGGGTTCCATCACGTAGTGGAGTGCTATCATATTCATTGTTCAGTAATTTTTTGAGTTCTCAAGCCGATGCGCCAACTCCGGAATGTAATGGTATTTTTGCATCCACACCGCAGTCATCTCCAGCTAAATAACATGACCTTGATATTAGCTGTTAACTTTTTAAGTCATATTAATTAATGAATTGTAAGAGCTCTTTAATTTTCTAATACACATTTTGAAACTGTTAAAGTTTACACAGCGATTTTCTTATACTAAGAAAATAGGGGTTAGCACATACATACAATTAATATAATAATGAAATATTTATGAGTAGGAAAAAATTGTTAGAAATGTGATGTTCGTAAAGGATAATTGTCTTTCAGCCAATTTTTAATATTATTTCGCAAATCTTTGGGATGGATGTTTCTTTCGCTAATCATCTCACTTGCAATAGTATCTTGTGGCTGTGGGTAATGTATATCTTCTTGGACAGATTGGGACCAGAACTCCAAATATGATTCCTTCTGCTGCTCAACATAGTTGTGTAGAATTGCACAAGCCAGAACAACTTGTGGAACGAAAGCAGGGTCGACATCGATTCGTTTTGCAATGCATCGCCAGCGTCCTTTCAATCTGCCGAATCCGTTTTCTACCACTATTCGTGCGGAACTCAAGTGGCAATTGAACGATTCCTCTTCAGCATTTAAGTTGCCAATAAATGGCTTCATTAACCATGGAAGAAGAGGATATGCAGGGTCCCCAAAAAGAAATATAATCGCATTACGACGCTGCTATAAAATTTACAAAAATGTACGTTATGAGCACACGTGGGCAGGAAGTCCGATATCAACAAGCCGATTTTAAACGATTTTATGGATGCGCCATGATAATGGGGTGTTTTGGATTTCCGAAAATAAGAATGTACTGGTCACATGAATGCCGAATTCCTGCAATTTACAATTCAATGTCACGTAAACAAATGTTTGGAAATGCGATCGGACATTCACTTTACAGATGTTTCTGTGCCAGACCTAGGGTTGCCAGACGTACTATTTTTATACTATTGTACTATATATTTCGCTTGAATACTATATACTGTTCACAATAAATATAGTACGCTAAAATACTATATTTATACTCTAAGCAATTTAATTCATACTTTTCTAGTGAATCTAACACTCACGCAAGTAAATTAAAAATTACGCATAAATCTTCAATTTTAAATAATTTTCTACGATTGAGGGACTGCTGAATCAAACGAATCTAAACAAACAACGGCTGCTGAATTAGCCTTAGTTTACCATACAGTAAAGCACAACCTTTCATATTTATGCCGAATCTAAAAATGCTAAAACCATTCAATTGGGTCTAACGAAACAAGCAGCAATTGTCGAAAATGTTCTGGGCTCATATGCATTGAAACAAGCTCTGAAAAACATATAAAAGATAAAAGTGAATTTTTTGCATTGCAAATAGACGCGTCAAACCGAAAAAATGTAAAACTATTCCCACTTGTTATTCAGTACTTCGATACAAAAGCAGGAATCCAGCAAAAGCTTTTAGACTTTTATGAAAATCCAGATGAATCAGCAGATGAAATGTTCACAGCAGTAAAAGATTCGCTAACACGTAATAATCTATCGCTTGATAAAATAATTGCGCTTAGTGCCGCCAATGTAAATGCTATTTTGGAAAAAACCATTCGCTTGTCACAAACATTGAGAAAATAGTGTGTTACGGATTGCCAATGCATTGCCCATACTCTAGCCACACTATTATAAGATTGCCAATGCATTGCCGATACTCTAGCCACGCTATAAATGGAAAATGTGGCTGGGTTCTTCTTTCTTTTCTTTTTTTCAATCATCAAGTGTATAAGTTCATTCATCGAAATTTTTTTGGAATCAAATCAGAGACAATCGGGCACATCATTCCTCGTTCATCAAAATTGTAAATCATCTCATCATCTATTTTGTAAGACACTTTTTATAACAAACATATTTAATTGTAAGCATGCAAAGGTCGTGTATAAAGTGAGGGCTGATTTGCTGTAAAGTGATCAGTCCTCATGTTAATAAACGTGGGGTGCAACACCCAATCCGGAACCCTCAATATTAAACATAGTGTCACATTTAATAAAAGGCAATTGCCATGCAAATTAATTCCCGTATCGCGGGAATTTGTAAAAATATATATATATTTTCTTTCTGCCAACGCGCAGAGGAAATAAAACTCGTGGTATCGACTGGATTGCCGGAGACAAAATCTAACATTTATTTACCAGTTGCTCTTATTTATACATTTGCTTATTATTTACTTAAAGTTATCGAAAGAGTCAAATTACGTTAATTTCATATTCAGCAGTTATTCTAATGAGAACGGAAAAAGCCTATCGAATTCTAATTAAATTTATGAGGCCACCCAACTACAAAGTGTAAAGATTCAATATTGTTTACAGTTATAGTTAAGTGGCTGTGTGGAGGCTGTCATTAACTTGCACACATTGTTCACAACAATGTCAAATACGGAATGAACTTTTTAAATTGCGATGTCGAAAACATCATCCTTAAAATATGTATATTTATTGAAGAAGATATTTTAAATATACAAGTTAAAGTTTTTTTAAATATGGTCAGCCACATTTTGAATGTTTTCGACAAAACAATTAAAAAATGGAAAGAAATGACACAACAGCTTGATTTTTGTGGAACAATGGAAAAATTGAAGTTTGAGCTCAATCAAAGGAAGCAAGATAAATTTTTTGGTTACGAAACCAATAAATCTGTGGTCCCAAGCCTTAACAACACAACTCCACTTTTGGCCAAAATGAGTTATTATCATGGTTGGAATCTCCATACATGATTTCACATTGTGTAAAAATCTTATAAAGATCACTCCAATAGTTAGCGAGATATTAACGAAAGAAAAACTGACAAAAACAACTGGCAGTCTCCGGATCTAAATCCGATAGAAAATTTGTGGAATACAATGAAAGCGTCAATAAGAGGAAAGTGCCCAAGTAACAGCGACGAGCTTTGGCAACTTATTCAGGATTCCTGGAGTGCAATTCCGGTTTCCGTCTGCCGCAATCTAGTTGATTCCATGTCGAAGCGGTGTCGATCAGTTGTAAACAACAAAGGATTTTCAACAAAATATTAAACAATTTAGAAATGTATTTAAACACAATTGAAAGAAAACTATTTCCTTTTTCTTATTTAGTATTATTGCTTTTTAATTAAACTAGAAGTGTCCTTATTTTTTTTCACATGATAATATCCCAGATTATAAGAAAAATGAAAATAAAATAAAATAATTTGCAATATCTGGGTAAAACTATACAAAAAACCTTTTTCCAATTTGTTAACAATAATTTAGCTTGGTTCACTGCTTTTAATTTCCTCCCATTTTTGGATCCACATAAACTTCATTCACCGCAGGCCACTGTCCTTATTATTTTTCACATAACTGTATGTGTATTCAAAAGTAAATTAACTCAAGTTAAAATTCGAAGTAAAGACATTGGTAAATAATTTAACCAAAGTTAAATGGAAATAAAAAACTATTGTACAGTTTTGTGGCATAAGTATATATATAAACATACATAAATATATGTATAAGCTTTGTATGTTGTGAACGCAACCTTACAATAGAGTGAGTGAATACTACCCTTACAAATATGACATGATATTTGACAGACGGCACTGACCAGAGATAAAATCAGAAAAGCGTGCTCAGGAAGTATTTGTTTGCATTATAAAAAATAGTATAGTTAAAATATTTGTAGGAGAAGTAAACTGCATAAATTAACTAATTTAAAAAGTTAAAGTAGTACAGCGTTAGTCTACTAAGATAAATCCAATTGTGTATTATTCTCCAGTACCATCTGACATATTATAAATCGACAATTGTCAGAGTTGAGTCGATATTAGTAGATCATGGAGAAATTACAATTTGAGAATGCGTTGGCTGCAGATGAAGATCCAAAGAATATAAAGTCAATTACTAAAGAGGACGGAATAACGTACCTCATACCACCAGGTTTTCAAGCAGTAAAACACCACCCTCAATTGATAGAGTTACCAGAACTTTTGAAGATAAAAAAGATATAACAGAGAAGCGGTAATAATAGAAAAGTGTGGGTGTCCATGCCAAAAAATTGGGGGGGGTGCCCCGATCTGTAAACCCGATTTAGTTTTTCGCCTATATAATATGGGCCACCCTAATATGCATGGTAGGTGTAAATGTCACAAATGTAAAAGTAGGGTTGGCAAACCATCGATGGTGATAGTTTCAGTGACGAGCAACCATCGATAGTGCCATCGATGGTTTGCCAACCCTATGTCAAAATATTTACATGCAAATGGTGGCTTGATGAAGTTTGCTTTGAGTGTTGTTGGCTGCTGCTACATTGATGATGGATAGGCAAGCTAATTTTAATGTTAATAATTATAAGAAGGAATAATTAAAAATGTTATATTTCAGATTTATAGTAAAAAAGTCACGGATTGATAAACAAAAGGAAAATGAAGAAAACTTTACTGAAGAAGACATTAATGAAGAAGAAGAACAAGGAAATAACAATGAGCCGTATGTGTTAAGAATTTTGCCCATCCCAGAATTTTATTAAAAATGTTTTGTTTATTTAGTAAAAAGAGCAAAAGAACGAGAAAGTTCAGAACTGAGTGGCTGAAAAAGTTCCCGTGGCTGGAAAACAAAAATGGTCTCGCTTTTTGCAAAGCGTGCAACAAGAACTCTTTAAATATACTGTCACATCTTAACAGACACGCCAGTTGTTCTTCTCATGTACAAAATATGGAAACCAAAAATCCGATAAAGAGCAGATGAGCAAAAAGGTTCAATATGCAGAATTTACACTCGTCATGTTTCTTATAACGCACAACTTGCCGTTTTTATTAATCGATGTTTTATCTGCTCTTTTAGCTGAATGTTGCCCGGACTCTGAAGTGACCAAACGTTTGCAAATTGCCAGAACTAAAGCAACAAACAAAACCAAGGAAATTGCTAGCAAAACCACATCCGAGCTTGTTTCAACGTTAAAGAACTGTAAGTTTTCAATAATAGTTTTAATCATTGACGAAACCACGTATATCTCAAATAAAAAATGTCTGGTAATGGTCGTGAGATACGTTGTGAACTTTATTGCAAAGGATCGATTTTTAGCACTTACTGAGCTGCCAAAGTGTGATTCAGCTTCAGTATTTGGAGCTGTAAAAAAGTTTTTGTTAGGCAACAATATTCCGCTAAAAAATATTATAGGTATGGAGCAAGTGTCATGGCTGGCCATTTATCTGGCGTAAAAGCGTTACTGGAGTCAGAAACAAATATTTTTTATTTGAAATGTACTTGCTATTCTTTGCATTTGTGTGTGAGTTATGCAACTAAAAAAACACCCGAAGATGTCCATTGGTTATCTCGAAATATATATAGCTTCTTTTCGCATGGCCCTAAACGAGTTCATGACTTTAAGGAATTTCAGGAGTATTGCTCCGTGAAACCACATAAAATATTAGGTGTTTGTCAAGCACGATGGCTGTCTTTAGAGGGAGTTGTTTCCCGAATAAATGAGCAATGGGACTCCTTAAATTTTTTTTTATATATGCAAAATTAGAAGTCAATGCAATTCGATCAAGCCAAAATCCTATTTCCTATTTCTTTCGTATGCGCTGTCTTTGACTAACAATTTGAACAAAGAGTTTCAGTCAGAAAAAAGTCGTCTTCTATATCTCTAGTCAAGTATAAAATCATATTTCTTGTCAATTTTAAATAATTTTATGGCAAAGAACAAAGAACTTCACGTCAATATTAACTATAAAAGCACTTGTAATCATATTGAACTACCAAAAATATTTATTGGTACAAAAACAGAAGTTCTATTAAAAAAAAAGGCAACAGCTGATGAAATAAATGAAGTGAAAGGTAACATCCTGGCATTTTACATAGAGCTTTTAGATCAAATAAAATTAAGATTTGATTTCTCCAGGAAGGATTTAGAACTTTTAAAATTAATAACACCTGAGGAGGTGATGCCAGCAAATGACAATAATATTTTAGATTTAGTTTTGGAATATGCAGACTTATTTGAATGTGACTGTAATAAAATCATTACGCAATGGACTTTATTTAAATTAAGTAATCACAATTTAAATAGTAATTTGGATATAGACTTATGTTGGGAGAAAGTCGCTTCCATGAAAGATGCTCTGGGCGACTTAAAATTTCCAGATCTAAGTGGCTTTGTATTTAATTTATTGTCATTGCCTCACAGTTCTGCAGTGGCAGAGAGAAAATTCTCTTCTCTTAAATTAATTAAAACCAGCAGAAATAAGTTGGAAGTTAGTACTTTACATGTGATAATGACCTGTAAATAACTAACGAATAGAAATATTCGGCCCTGTCGTAGAATCCGATTTTCTCGGTATCGCATTTCAATCCGACAGTTTTTTTCGAAGGGTGTCGCACAATCCGATCTTATCGATTTTCATGTTCGAAACGCATTTTAATAGGTTTAAGGTGTCGCGAATTCCGGGTTTGTAGGTTTTCTTATCGGAAACAAAACGGTCAGACGATCGCTAACGTTTTTATTTTATGTGCCATATTTACACGATGTAGCTACTATTTTTTATAAAATGTAAGTACATACATATATTTTGTCCAAAGTGTAAAATGTAATTCACATTTGAATATTAACATACCATTGATACTATTTCAACATTTCCAGGGGAAAACATAAAAATAGAGGACAAAATGATGTACTGTTGCAGTTTATGGAGAAGTATCCCGACATCGCCAGAGGGTTTACCAAACGAGAAAAGGCGCTTGTGGACTCCCTCTGGCAACAATTAGCAGAGTCGCTTAACAGCGCAGGCCCGCCAATAAAGGATGTGAACGGTTGGAAGAAGGTAATCAACAATGCTTTCATACTCATGCTAGTGGAAATCCTATTCCATTTTCTAATTCTTTTCTCCTATTTTTAGATATGGACGGACTGGAAAAGCGAAGTGAAAAAGAAGTTGGCGCAGAATAAAATCGAAGTCCGAGCCACTGGAGGAGGACCATTTTCTAAGTATACATTGAACCAAACGGAGAAAACCATTGTACGCATTTGTGGAATGGCTCAGAGTGTTGGAGGGGTTTCGGGACTATCATTTGGTCTCGAGGAAAAATATTTAATATCAAGCGATGACGATATCCCTTCAACTTCTGCGAAACGTCCTCGTCTTGACACCTCTCTCGCTCAAAAACCTACGCCAAAAGAAACAACAAATGAGCGGCTAAAAAAGTTTCTTGAGTACGACAAAGAATGGAAGCAGGACATATCTAACAAAATGGATGCTATCCTCGAATTTCAAAAAATTAGGAGGGAGACAAACAAGGCTTTAGTCAGCGCGGTTAATAACCTACCACAGGAATTCAAAAAATCCAGCAAAAAAATGCTTGAAGTATTACGCAAACATGAGGAGGAGGAGTATGATCCCTTGGAAGAGTATGACTGATTTAAAATACGTTTAAATAAAACTATTTACATATGTACAATGAATTCTATAATTTATTTAATTTAAGGATTTACGTATTTAAATAAACAATTTCATGTTGTGTGCCTTAACAAAAGAACAATAGATTTAAAGAGCGTTTGCTATTTCGTTTCGGATCCGTTGGCCCTCATTTTGCATTCTACCATGTGATAAAATTTCAGAATTTTCCTCGTAAACTTCTGTGGAAACGGTGATAGTTTCTATATTGGGGCATTCAATGTTATACATAGCACCGACAGATGTTGTGGAGTGCGCAACAAACATTGACAATTTTAACCACCTTTTGTGGGTTATATTGCAATTTACCTTGTAAGCATCGAAAGCGACTTTTTAAAAGGCCTATCGTTCTTTCAATCACATTGCGTGCCTAAGAATGAGCCCTGTTAAAAGTATTTTGCAGTGAGCCGTATTCAGAATCTCTGTATGGAGTTAACAAGAACGGTTCAATACCATATCCACTGTCTCCTAGTAATCTGGAAGTTCGATCGCCAATATCGTACTCCCTAAGAAAGTGCTGTCGAACGGTGCTTATGCTCCAAACAAACGCATCATGACTGGATCCAGGATACCTTGCATCTACTGCACGAATCGTCATATTAATGTCGCAAACCTTTGAAAGTAAACACATATACATTTAATAGTAACTTGGTGCATAAACTTGTTCTATTTCTTACAATCATAGCGTTCATACTGAAGAATCTTTTTCTAATGGCTCACTGCTGGAATATGTATTGAAAAAGCAGAGATTGCTACTAGAATATAATAGTGATATAGATATGAGAACTCTTGTTGACTTGATTGTCACAGTATTGCCAACTTATATTACAAATAAACTAGATCGTCAAGAGATGACAGATCCAACTCTTCTATTTAGTACCCTACGAATGCATGAAAATCATAACAAAAATATGCAAAAACATTTTACCGAGACAAAGCGCTTCACTAAACCAGAAATGGAATATAAAAAAGAACCCCTTGTTAAATATGTTATAAGATGGGAAAGAAAAATAGATTTTACCCTGGGAACTTGTGCTGGTACAAGGAAGACAAAAATGACAGCACAAAAAACACTGCAAAAACTTGATGTTGGAGATTGATTTCAGGATACAAAAAAACTAAATATTCCCCCACTAATAGAAGTTGAGGTTATACTGAGTAAAAGTGCTCTTCCCCGGTGAAAGAGTTAAGCTAACGGATTTGGTAAAATATTGCCAACAAAAACAGCAAAATATTGGAATTAGCAGTGCATCATGTCATTGCAGCTAACTGTGAGCGACATCATCAAAGATGCTCAATCAATTGTCATATTTAAAGGCGACAATACATATCGTTATCATCATTTATAACAGAAGTGAAGTCAATACAAACTCTAGTGAGAGAGCAACCTACTCTCCAAACGTACGTATGTGAACGTGTAATTCTCACCAAATTACAAGGTCCTGCTCTTCACATTTTACGAACGCTGGGTGCATCGCCAACGTGGGAGTGTGTGAAACGAGCGCTAATAAAAAACTTTGGAGTGAAGGAGACATATGACGAGCTATTTAAATGTGCACATACAATTATCAACAACAAATTTGTAATTGTTCAGAATTCTGAACAGTTCTTAAGGGCTACAATTGTAAATGAGATATTTTTGTAAATCTGTTTAGAAACGGAAGTCATATTTCAAATATTTATATGCATTATCGCTAACACATAAAAATATAAATATGTATGTACAAATACCCATTTCAATCATCAGTATAATAAATGTTCATTTCGGGTATTGTTTATGCTAAATCGTACGGGGTTGGTTTTAAGTGCACATGCACATTTGTATTCAATTGTCTAAATATGTACATATCTTAAGTCAATATGTTATCATAAGTAAGTTTGTTTTGTTAATCGTTGAGTGCATACGTATTGCATATAAATGCATACGTGCCTATATAAATGTATGCGATGTAAAAAGTTGCAAATGATCCTAAACTAATAGTAGATAAGAAATAGTTGTTTATGCCGTTGAGAACACTTACATATGTTTAAGATATGTGTACATACTGTCGGTATGTACAGTAGATTAGTACTAAGTAAGTTATGTGTAAATTAATTCCCGTATCGCGGGAATTTGTAAAAAATATATATTTTTTCTGCCAACGCGCAGAGAAAATGAAACTCGTGGTATCGACTGGATTGCCAGAGACAAAATCTAACATTTATTTACCAGTTACTCTTATTTATACATTTGCTTATTATTTACTTAAAGTTATTGAGTCAGAAAGTGTCAAATTACATTAATTTCATATTCAGCATTTATAAGAATGGTTATTCTAATGAGGACGGAAAAAGTATATCGAATTCTAATTAAATTTATGAGGCCACCCAACTACAAAGTGTAAAGATTCAATATTGTTTACAGTTATAGTCAAGTGGCTGTGTGGAGGCTGTCATTAACTTGTATGCACTCTGCATGTGGTGCATACAATAATTAGGATAAGAAAATCTATAAATAAAGGAGCTCTGGGCAACCAAGCTGAGTTCTATTTAACAACCGAAACCCTACGCGTCTTAATTTACAGTAATATTTGTTGTAAAATCAACGAAAATTTTGAATTTGACGATGAGAAGCCAGTGGAGTATAAACCACAACGTATTTTATTTTACGTACTTTTTTAAATAATATTGATATAGTTACATTATAGTCCTATATACTTTTCCTATACTCCTTCTAATCGTACTCTTGATTCTAACTTAGTCTTACTCTTATATTTAATTACCTATGCTTACTCTTTGTTAAACTACTCCCACTCACACTTTACATACTTTCTAGCACTCTACACCCACACGTTCGCCCCCACACTAAACATACATACAACATATTCTCGAACATACATTATTACCTCTACTCTCTCCTACACTCATTAATATTACTGTAAAATAGTTAAGCTTTTAGCTAATAAGAATTTTTGTAAAGAGTCAGTTGAATAAAGACACTTGAAAGAAGTAAACGTTCAACATCGTTTCTGGCGCAGTCAATTGCGAACCTCACACGCACTGCAAATTTAAAATAAAAAGTTTTGAAAAAAAAAAATTTTAAATAAAAAGTTAATTACATAAAGACATAACGTTCGAAAAGAACACGTGTTTTAAAATCAAATTTATTGTAATTAACGTGACTCGAAAAGAGGAAAGCTGAAAAACATATTTTCGGAAAGAAAATTTAAGAAAAATAAATTACTTTTTAAAAAATAAAAGCTAATGAAAACGACAAAATGTTTCCATAAGAACTTTTGTTATATTGAAATCCAAAAGAAATTAAAAAAAAATTTTTTTGATATACAGTGCACTCGCGGTAACGTGAACACCGTCTAACATGAACACCGGCTAACGTGAACACGCTTTTTTTTACATTGACTACTCTGTAACGTGAACAAACTTACTTAGAAAGCTCAGTAACATGAACAAAATTTTTGTTCACTACACTTTTTATTAACATACGGACAACACTGAATACAATAAATTTTATTTTTTAAGTTCTTGGAATCCCCTAATATTAAAAAATTTGCGCAAATTTTTACCATATGACAACGACTTACTTCAGTTGAAGGTTTTCTCTTTCGCGGAGTGATCAATCAATCGGAATGAGTTCTAAAAAATCGAAGTGTTTGCAATTAAAAGAAAAAGCAGACATTTTAGCAGTCTGAAAAAAGGAACAAGTGTGACTAACTTAGCAAGAAAATATAATGTCGCTAAGTCAACAATATGCAGTATTAAAAAGAAAAGAGAAGCCATTTTAAAATGCGTGAATAATACATACCAAGGACCGGGAAAAGAAAAACTTTAAAATCGTCAGAGCTTCTAGCTATGGAAAAAAGTCTATACCTTTGGTTCATCTGGATGCGCGAAAGGAATTGTCCTGTAAGTGGATTAATGCTAAAAGAAAAGGCTAAGGAATTGCATTCCCTACTTAAAGAAAACGCGACCGGATTCAATGCTAGTGACGGATGGCTCCAGAGATTTAAGAAAAGATACGGAGTTAGATTGCTTAAAGTATCTGGAGAAAAACTCTCATCGCAGCCTCAATTGGTTGATCCATTTAAACTGAAACTAAAACAAAAAATTGAGAAAATGGAGTTATGTAATGACCAATTGTATAATGCTGACGAATCTGGTTTATTCTGGAAGCTTTTGCCAGATAAGACCTATGTATCATCGCATGAAAAAACTGCTCCAGGAACAAAGACGGATAAGCAGCGTATAACATTTCTCTGTTGCGCAAATAAACTTAAACTTTTAGTAATTAATAAGGCAAAAAATCCACACAGCTTTAAACACTTTAGTTGCCCTACGGATTATAAGAACTCGAAATCAGCCTGGATGACGTCTGCCATTTTTAAACATTGGTTCCATCAATCTTTTGTGCCACAGGTAAACAATTTTTTCGCTTAATTAATAATTATCATAAATTCTTGCTTTTGGCCAGGTAAGATTGTTTCTAAAGCGGAAGAACTTACCAATAAAGGCACTATTACTTATTGACAACGCTCCCTCTCATCCAAGTGAAGCAGAATTAAAAACTGAAGATGGAAATACAATTGCCATGTTTATACCGCCAAATGTCACCCCTCTTATCCAACCTATGGATCAAAATGCGATTAAAATAACGAAGTTATATTACAGAAACAGTTTGTTGGCTTCAATAGCAGCAAAAAACTTAGATTTGCTTGAATCAATGAAAAATGTAACGTTGAAAGATGCTGTTACCCTTTTATCTGTCGCGTGGGATCGGGTGAGCACAGAAACTCTTGCCAATTGTTGGAAAAACATTTCAAGTTTAATGGGAAACGAGGAGGACCCTGAATATAATATTCCATTAAGTATCCTGAAAGACAAATGGAGTGCAGAAATAAACTCTTTAATGCGAATGTCAGTTGATCTCCTTCAGGACTTGAGTCCTCAGGTAGAAGTTTTACGACACACTTTGATATCATTATTACTTTTTTCTATTTTAGGTTGAGTTTACATTGCCAATGGTTCGAGAGTGGAACGATTACCCTTGTGTTGATGATACTACCGAAATCCATGAAATTGAAGAAAGTGACGATGATGATTGTATTGCCGAAGACCCCATAAAGAAAATTGCCGCAAGTGAGGCAGTTGAAATCTTTACCAAGGCATTGCAATGGCCTGGAGATGCAATGGTTGATCAAAGCGACATGAGTGTACTTAGACGCTTAAGGGAGAAAGCAGTATTTCAGCTATTAGAATGGAAAAAGCAGCAGAAAAAGATAACGGATTTTTTTAATGAATATGTTGAAAAATAAAAACATATGGCAACGCTTATGTATTGCTTGCACATAGAATTAAGCGCTTACACATGGTTTTTCAGTCCAACATAGGTTATGGGCCCAGAGCCACGTGGTTTTTAGACAAAAAGAATTCGCAAAGACACGTGCAGTTAAAGAATTGCTAAGAGACAAATGAAGAGATCGGGGAACTAATCTAATATTTGATTTAAACGACATATATAATTGCGATATAACTATAGTTAGTGAAAGTGAAAGACTTATTTTGTAAAGACAAAATTCAACATCAAGTAAAAATGAGTTCAGCGGCTCTGATGCAAATAGATGGATGGCCATAACTACGACAGTTGGTGTACCCAAATGAAGAGCATCCTTATACACACGGAATTGTGGAAAATCGTCAGCGGAAAGTTCGTGCGAAATATAGCTGTTGCAGATAAGTGGGATGAGCTTGACGAGAAGGCTCTAGCTACCATTACACTTGGCGTAAAGACGTCGCAGCTTATGCATATAAGGAAATGCAAATCGTCGTTGGAGGCATGGAAAGCACTGGAGACTTTGTACAAAGCTACTGGTCCCGTACGTAAGGTGTCATTATATAGAAAGCTGATCAACATGAAAATGGAGGAAAATGATGATATTTTGAAGTACCTGAATGATTTTAGCAACGTAGCAGACAAGCTCGCTGAGATGGATATAGCATTACCTGATGAGGTGTTGGTAATTATGTTATTGTCAAATTTGCCTAAAAGTTTTGATAATTTCGTAGTAGCTATGGAAACTAGAGACAATTTACCATCATTCAGTTTTGTGAACTCTAAAATCATAGAAGAAGGTGAACGTAAGCGAGGCGAATCAGGCGAGCCAAGCGGTATCCATGTATATGCACAGGTGAATGCAAGCAGAAACAACAACAACAGCAAAGGCAACAGAGAGTTGAAATGTTATGCATGTGGGCGACCAGGGCATTTTGCATCAAAGTGCAAAGCAAAGAAGAAACACGGTGATAGAGAACAGAAATCATATACCATGTTAGCAGCAACAAATATATCGTTCTTCAATTCCTCTGAGTGGTGCGTGGACAGTGGAGCTACAGCGCACATGTGCAGCGATCGTAAGATGTTTACGAAATTCCAGGAGCGCAGAGAGAGAGTTACACTCGCTGGAAGTAATTATATGTATGCTGAAGGAATAGGCGAAGTGTTGTTAACGACAAATGAAGGTGATGTATTACTGACCGATGCTTTATATGTACCTGAGCTAGGTGGAAATTTTATATCAGTTAGCAAAATCATACAGCGAGGTTTTGTTGTAAAGTTTGCGCATGAACATGCTATCGTATGCGATAATATCGGAAGAATTATATTAAAAGCGAAACAAAGTGGTGGTTTATTTGTTACTAGTAAAGCGAACAATAAATGCTTTTATATAAATGGAGATAATTGTGAGAAGTGGCATGCAAGATACGGTCACTTGAATTATGGAAGTTTACAAGAACTTGCTTCCAAAAAAATGGTTCATGGTTTGGAAGATGTTAGATTTCCAAAATTTATGAATTGCACAACATGTATGAAGTGTAAAATCTACACACAGCCGTTCCCACAGAAAGTTAGTGAGCGGGCAAAAGGTTTACTTGATGTGATTCACACAGACGTTTGTGGTCCATTTAGAACAACTTCACTAGGCGGTGCGAAATACTATATAAGTTTTATTGATGATAAATCTCGCCGTGTATTTATATACTTTATTAAAAGCAAAGACGAAGCTTTCGATAAATTTGTAACATTTAAGAACCTAGTTGAAAGACAGACAGAAAGAAAAATTAAATGCATGAGAAGTGACAACGGGCTTGAGTTTGTCAATAAGAGGTTTGATAATTTGTTTAAAGAGCGTGGTATAAAGAGACAACTCACTGTTCCGTACTCCCCGCAACAAAACGGAGTAGCGGAGCGCATGAATAGAACGATCGTGGAGATGGCGAGAACAATGATGGCATATGCGAATATTTCTGAAATGCTGTGGGCAGAGGCGATTGCTACAGCTGTGTATATAAGAAATAGATCGCCACCAAAAGCATTAACTGGTATGACTCCCTATGAAGTGTGGACAGGCCGTAAGCCGTCGATTAAACACTTACGCGTATTCGGATCGACAGCGGTGTGTTTTTGATAAAACTCAGAGCAATAAATTACAAGCAAAAGGTAAAGAGCTTAAGATGGTTGGTTACTCACTTACCTCAAAGGCATATCGACTTTACGACCCGGATTGCCGAAGGGTTATTGAGGCACGAGATGTTATGTTTTCTGAGATAGTTAAAGGCGAAGAGAATTCTGTTAGAGATTTAGTAAACTATACTCAAAAAAGTTTCATATTTGACCAGTCATTAGATGAACGTGATGCTAAAGAAGACGTTGTAAGCAATCAAAAACGTAATCGTGAAGACGATGATACTGACGATGATTATGTTGGTAATGAAGCCGAGTTTGAGGAGGAGGAGCAGGTGCGTATCGGTCGTGGCAGACCAAGGTTTGTACGAACTGGTATGCGAGGTAGGCCGAAGAAAGCTCGACATTTATTAAACGTAATTGAAAGCTCAACAAATATTGACATTCCTCAAACGGTTGCAGAAGCATTAAATTGTAGATACGCTAAAGAGTGGGAAAATGCAATCAGAGAAGAGCATGCAGCTTTAATTAAAAATAAAACCTGGAGCCTTGAGAATTTGCCAGAAGGGCAACACGCGATCGGATGTAGATGGGTGTTTAGTGTAAAACGCCAAGTTGATGGGGCTATAGAACGGTTTAAATGCAGATTAGTTGCTAAAGGTTGTAATCAGCAATTAGGCGTAAATTATAAAGAAACATTTTCACCTGTAATTCGCTACTCGTCGATTCGTATGGTTTTAGCGTTAGCAGTTGAATGGAAACTATATGTGCACCAAATGGATGTGTGTACTGCTTACCTTAATAGCGATCTACACGACATAGTGCACATGAAACAGCCGGAAGGGTTCATCGACGAGCGACACCCAAATAAAGTATTACGGTTAAATAAAGCGATTTACGGATTGAAGCAGTCAGGCAAAGAGTGGAACGAAAAGTTAGACAATGTGCTGAAATCGATTGGCTATGTTCCATGCGTAAATGAACCATGTTTGTATAAGAGAAATCTAGAAGGTAATATTTCTCTTATTGCTGTATACGTCGATGATATGATTATTGCATGTAAAACGAAAAAAGAGATAGAGAAAGTTAAAGTTCAGATATCGAATATTTTTGACTGCGTTGACAAAGGACAGCTACGGTATTTTTTGGGCATTAAAGTTGAACGTAATGGAGAACTTGGTGCGATACATATTAGCTAATCTCAGTACATAAAAGATATTTTGCAGAGGCATAGTATGACACAATGTAGAACAGCCGCAACACCATTGGATGCAGGCTTTACAATAGGTTGTAAAAACACCACATGCAAAAGAGTCGAAATCAGCGAATATCAGTCTTTAATTGGTGAATTAATGTATTTGTCTGTTTGTACTCGTCCAGATATAATGCATTCGGTGTGTAAGTTGGCGCAGCGCAATGCAGACCCTCATACGGAACATGTAGCTGGTGTAAAACATATTTTAAGATATTTGGCATCCACAGCTGATTTGAAGTTACGTTATAGCGCTTGTGGAAAACCCGTGCAAGGGTTCGTGGATGCAGATTGGGGTAATGATATGATGGATCGAAAATCCTTTTCAGGATATGCGTTCGTTCTCAGTGGCAGTGCAATCACATGGCAGTCGAAAAAACAACAAACTGTGGCCTTGAGCAGCACTGAGGCCGAATATGTTGCTCTTGCGGAGGGAGTTAAAGAAGCGTTGTTCCTACGTAATCTATTAAACGAGATTGGGTGTGAGCAGCAAGAACCAACAATTATCTATGGTGATAACTTAAGTGCGCAGCATTTGTCTAAAAATCAAATGTTTCATGGTAGAAGTAAGCATATCGATATCAAGCACCACTTTATTAGGGATGTAATAAAAGATGGCAAAATTGAAATCAGATATATTCCAACTAATGAAATGGTTGCTGATATTTTGACAAAAAAATTTAAGTAAAGAAAAACATACGAAGTTCACAGAGTGTTTAGGCTTAGAATAAAAGTAAGCAAAACATATGCGTTGAGGAGGAGTGTTGAAAAATAAAAACATATGGCAACGCTTATGTATTGCTTGCACATAGAATTAAGCGCTTACACATGGTTTTTCAGTCCAACAGAATACTTGGCCAGATTAAAGATAAAATTATTGGAAGTGCTGGAAGATCCATTTTAATTAATGGAAATTCACTAACATGGTCAGAAATAAGAAAAGTCCTTATAGATAATCATGGCGAAAAGAATTCAGTTGATGAACTCATTGACAAAATTAGAATTTGTTGATGTACTTCTACAATTGAAACTTTTTATAATTCCCTTAATACTTTATTATGTCGGTTAAATAACGCATCACTTTTTGTGGCAATAGCTCTTCTAGTATAAATAGTGAAAGCAATGCTAGGTTTGCTCATTTAAATATGGTTTACCCGAGCCTGTCAAAAGCATTATTGTAAGCAGGAATCCAAAAACTTTAAAAGACGCATATGAAATTATTAAGGTGGGGGGGGGGGGTAAGGTATTTAATTTTTTTTTCACTTTTTTTTTATTTTTTTATTGAATGTATGATATCTAAAGAATATTGTGTTAAAATTTCAAGTCAATTAAAGCAAAATTGACGAAGTTATGAGCATTTGTATACCTGCCCGATTTTCATATACTTGACCCGACCCGAACGCGCTATAGTTAAGCGTTTTTCCCACAACTCACGTTTTTAAAGTCGGTGCCCCTCATAACTTTAAAACTACTGCACCAATCCTTTTGAAATTTTAAACACTATTTCTGTACATATTTTACGAGGTAGCGCTGTTGGGTTTTTTTTTTTTTTTTGTTCATAATTTTGATTTTACAATGACAAATTAGCCGATTTTTTCTAAAAAAAATTGTGTATTTCACTTCAAAGTCTTCGAAAAAATTCAAAAATTGAAATTAAAAAAAAAAAACTCGACAGCGTTACCTGGGGCATACTATTATCTAACGAATGAACTTGCGTTTTTTGATTTCAGATGATCCAGCACCGAGTTATGAGGGGCACCGCAATTCAACTTTTTTGCATAGTTTTCAATATTTCTTTATAAAAATTTGATGAGACATTCCTCAAATGTCATACTTTAATGTACTTTTCGTTAAATAAATTAAATTAAAAATATGCCTTTTTTCGTTCTGTTTGACAACAACACTGTATTATTTGATTTTTTCGGGGATGAAACCAGTTTAACCAGTTTAAACATGCCAAAAGAAACCGAAACTAGTAGTGAATTTCTAACAAGAATGGCACAACTATACAAAGGTGTGCTTCGTACCGATAAAACGGTACTGTTTTGTATAGTGTGCAATTGTAAGCTAACAGCTAACAAAATATTCGGTGTAAAACAACATTTTGAAAATGCCAAACATAAAGCGTGAGCGGAAAGACAAAATAAGAATTCTGTGCAAACATTAATTGCAGATCATGGCAATAGTGGAAATATAGTCGAACTTCCATAACTCGAACTTCTTTAACTCGAATTTTCCCTAACTCGAACTAAATGGGTTGGCAGTAGAATTAAGAGAGTAATTAACATATAAATTTCTTTCCGTAACTCGAACTTCCATAACTCGAAGTTCTCCATAACTCGAACGAAAATACATAATTATGACTTCTATAACTCGAAGTAATGTGCTTTTCTCTCATTCTACAACTCGCAGTATTGTACTTTCTCTCTTTCGCTCTACATTTATTTTTTTTTTTGCTTTTATTTGCTTATTTTTTTAAACCGTCTTTTTATTCGGGGAATTCTCTCTTTGTTCATCAAATGCTTATTTTTGGTTTCGTATGTAGCAGTTCAGTGCAAGAATGATAGAGTACTTTTCTATCATTTTTGAGTTCAGTGCATAAATGTCAGTCGTACTTGATGATACAGGGAAATAAGATCGTATTTATTAATTATCATGGCAACTAAACGTGTTTTAAAATCTTTGTCGATTGAAGAAAAGTATAAACTATTGAAAGAAGTAGAAGGTGGCTTAAAGAAAAAGGAAGCAGCTGAAAAATTTGGTATCCCAGCCAGTACGGTGTCAACGATTTTTAAGAATAAAGAATCAATTATTACGTCGTTCGAATCTGGGATTCGTCTGGGTAGTAAAAGTATTAAAACCCCAGTATTTCAAAACATCGATAAAGCAACCCTCGATTGGTTCAAAGCAGCTAGACATCAAAACATGCCTATATCTGGAGGAATATTAAAGGAGAAGGCAAAGGAGCTTGCAAAGCGCTTTGGCGATGAT
The DNA here is from genome assembly GCA_027475135.1 of Bactrocera correcta. Classification (NCBI taxonomy): domain Eukaryota; kingdom Metazoa; phylum Arthropoda; class Insecta; order Diptera; family Tephritidae; genus Bactrocera; species Bactrocera correcta. The sequence continues at coordinate 151,020,284 of CM050325.1, read as the reverse complement.
CATTTTATGACAAGCATAGGTGGGATTTATAAATGGAAGCAGAGGTAGGGAAAAAAACGTTCAATTGGCGAAAATTTCAATTTTTATTTTAGGTATGCTGTGGGATAAAAAAGAGCGTGTGGGGAAAGCAATAACGTTGGTGAAGTGAACTGCGAAAAGTGGAAAAAAGATGTTTTGCCGAATTTATTAAAAAAGTACTGTGAATGGTTTAACATATTTATCAATGATATTGGTACGAACTTGAGCTCGGAGTGCCTTCTTTACGCCGACGATTTGAAAATATGCAGAGCAATAGTAAACGACTCAGATATCCAGGCACTTCAGCACGATATAGATCAGCTCTCTGCATTGTGTCTCAATAATAAATTAGATCTAAACATAAAGAAATGTGCAGTGATCTCTTTCTCGCGTTCACATACCACGCACCCCACGAATTACATGCTCAACAACAAAGTAATCTCTGAAGTAGAGGACATAAAGGACCTGGGCATCATTATAGACAGCTAGCTGACATTTACGAAGCACATCAGTAAAATAACTTTACAAGCACTCAAGATGTTAAGCTTCATTACCAGAATTTGCAGAGATTTTGCTGATCCTCGATCACTTCTCAATTTATACTACTCACTAGTCCAACCAATCCTGGAATACGGCTCAGTTGTTTAGTCTCCATATACAGATATTCTGATCAGTAGAGTTGAGAAAGTCCAGAGAAAAATGTGTAAGACATTAATTTATCATCGTGCCCAGCCAACGCGGAACATCACTATGGAGGAAATCTGCTGTCAGTACAAAATTAATAGTCTTAGGTCACGCCATCAAATTGCTGATCTGGCCTTTTTCTATAAAGTGGTGAATGGACTCATTGATGCACCTGAGATCAATAGTAGTTTCGAATTTGCACCTGTAAATTTAACACTAAGACGCAAACGTCTGCTTAAAACCACTAAATCCCCTAAAACCTATGTTGTGAATGGACCGCTCAATCGCAATGCAAACCTTGTCAACTCGCTACATAACGACCTGGATTTCTACGGAGGAACATATAGTAACTTCATCACAGCCACGAAGAACAAGCTACTCAACTATCATTGATTAACCCTGTAACCGGCGAGCCTGCCTTTAGACGGTGTATAATTAATATGTTGCTATGCAGCTCTTATATTTCAAATCTCTATTCCAAAGGTAAATATCAGCAGACAACAACACAATTGTCTTATTGAAACAAATTACAGTAAGCATTCGTCATTTGATTGCAAATCGTTGAGTGCTAAAGTCAATTTTTTGACAAAGTGTGTAAAATAATTATTTGTGTATCAAGTGGAGTTTTTAAAATAGTATAAAATCGTTAAAATTCATGATTTGCATGAACAACAATTTTTTCATATAGGTAAATATATATTCTTTTATGTTTTGTGCTTTATTGTTAAGTTCTTAGCAAAACTTTGTTTGTAGCCGGTGAAAATTGAACACCGTCTAAAGGCGGATCTGCCGGTTAAAAGCAAATTTTGCATACACGTGGCTCTAGTCCATTTTCTTAGTCATTTCATATTTCTTTAAACATTTTTGGGTTTTAAACATTCTGGGAAACAATTAGCAGTTTGAAAATGTTTTCACAAAGAAAAAATTTTCATTTCTCAAAATTAACTGATGAGGAAATTGAAGAACTCATGGCTGAATTGGTGGATGGCACAGATTCAGAAGACGATTTCGACGACGATAATGATGATTTGGAAGACCCAGACTTTCAATTACCAAACGTAGACTTTGCTACATTTCAAGAAGAATGGGATAGTGCAGATAACAATGATTTTGATAATATCTTTAGAAACTCACAAAACCATCCGGCAGAAGTGCATAACAATGTGGAACAGTCTGACGAGTCTTTACCATCAAAACCTGGGAAAACAAAAAAAAAAAGGGCAAGATCCCCCTACCAGAAACTGAAGCTGGTGAAAGTCCAGTAGTATCCAACGCGGGGGGTTTAGCGGAAATATAGAAGATATTTCCCTCCAAAATCCAGAGTTCAGAAAAATTTTATGGAAAAAAAAATTGCTTGAACTTGAAAAAAAATGATGTAGTTTTTCAAGGAAACAAGGAATTGCCGCAACAATTCAAAGAATTAACCACACCATTCCGTTGCTTTAATTATTTTTTTAACGATGACTTGCAAAATGAAATTGTGTATCAGAGCAATTTGTATGCAAAACAGCAAGATGTTTCTACAAATTTTACTTTGACATCGTGTGATTTAAAAAAATATATCGGAATTTTAATTTATATGCCTGTGTACCGATATCCCAGTGTCGAGAGTTACTGGTCCAAACATTCTTTCGAGCCAGTTAGAAACGCAATGACTTCCAAACAGTTTTTTTTTTCAATCAGAAAATATCTTCATTTCAATGATACCAAAAAAATGAAAAAACCACAGGAAGCAGGATTTGATGAATTGTATAAAATTCGTCCACTTATTGATAGACTCAATATGCGATTTGATTCTGTGCCAAAAACAGCTCGGTTGTGCATTGATGAACAAATGTGTTCAACAAAAATGTTGACAAAATTTCGACAATATATGCCCGCAAAGCCCCATAAATATGGCATGAAACTTTTTGTTCTTTGTGACTCGAATGGCTTTTCGTACAGATTTGAAGTATACAAAGGAGCTGGCGATAATAAAGTAATACCTAATACTCCTGATTTAGGATCAACAGCCAATGTAGTCATAAGGTTGTCAAATATAATTCCAGATTTCAAAAATCACATATTGTACTTTGATAATTTTTATACCTCTCTGCCACTTCTTGTTTATTTACGAAGCAGAGGAATTTACGCATTAGGAACCGTCCGATCAAACAGAATACCCAACTGCAAGCTGACAAGGGAAGTGTAATTAAAAGATAAAGAACGTGGATACTCAGAGGAGTTTGTTGGCCGTGCCTTTGGAGTAGACATATCTTGTGTTCAATGGAAGGATACAAAATATGTACGACTGGTATGCTGGAATTAAGCCATTTAAAACACTAAACAACAATTCACAACCCTTAAAAATATGCCGTTATGATCGGAAAAATAAATCATACGTCGATGTAGACTGTCCTAATATAATTAAAGAATATAACCGCCATATGGGTGGTGTTGATTTGATGGACAGTTTACTTGGTCGCTATCACATCAGAGTTAAGACCAAAAAATGGACTTTGCGTTTATTTTATCACTTAATTGATATGTCGATAGTAAATTCATACCTCCTTTTTCAGCGTATTCATGGAATTAACCGTAAAGATATTTATCATAAAAAATTACCAAATTTTCGTATTGAAGTGGCTGATGTACTTTGTCGTTATGAGGAGACTAACGCCAAAAGAGCCGTCGGTAGACCTCAGAGCCAAAGTCCACAAATACAAAAATTTAAGAAATCCTACGATCCACCTGCTGACATTCGTTTTGATGGAGTTGGACATATGCCTGACGTTTTGAGCCGCAGTGGCAAAAAAGTATGCAAACTTCCGAAACACAAATGTATTGTACTAAGTGTAAATTAAATCTGTGCCTCTCACACAATAAGAAATGTTTTCAAATTTATCATCAAAACAATAAAAAGAACTGAAAAAAGTTTCAATTAAAATCATCCTCTAATAAAAGTTTTTTATTACGTTACCAGGTAGTAGAGCTGGAAAACAATCGATGGCACTATCGATACCATCGATGTTTTTTAAATTTTCTAAACATCGATGGCTCATAGACCACTATCGATTGTTTTTAATTGTATCTGTGCATTGGAGCAACGTGTAAGTAGAATTGGTTTTGTCTCGCATTATTTTATTTTTTTATTAAATTTATGATAATATACAGTAAACTTGGACTAACTTGAAGGCGAACGGTGGTGTTGGCTTTAAGCGTGGTGATAAAAAATGGACAAATTTGTGAAAAGTAAGTATTGTTTCTAAATAGTTCTGCATACAAGTAAAAATGTGTGTATGTTGTATATGTATACTTATAACATGTGTCTGTATTTGTATTTTTTTAGTAACATCAATATCAACTGGCGATAAAGAAAATGTAGTTGAGGATGACATACAGCAGCACACAAATAAACGCAAAAGGGAAACGTCGATGGTTTGGCAGGTTTTTAAGAAATGCAAGGAGAGTAATATGGCTATTTGCAACCAGTGCGGTAAGCAGTACAAAACCGGTGGAAACACGACCAACCTTATGGATCACTTGAAGCGCATGCATCCTACGCTACTTAAAGATCAGCCTTTAGAGAAAGCAAAATGCATGACGAAATTCCTAGAGCGTGATATCCTCTACTCTAATACCTCTGAAAAAAAGAAACGCATTGACAAGCTGGTACTAAATATGGTTGCGTCCGATGTCTTACCTCTAAATGTGGTTAATAATGTTGGGTTAACCAAGCTGATCCATGAACTAGATCCACGTTACAAAATGCCGAGTAAGACTCACCTGCGCAATGTACTATTAAAAAATGAATACAATAGTCTAAAAGAAACTTTAAAAGCAGAGCTTCAGATTGTCGAAAGCGTCGCATTAACAACCGATGGCTGGTCATCAAGAGCCAATGAATCCTATCTAACTGTTACGTGTCATTTTGTAACCGAATCTTTTGAGCTTGCTTCAAAAATTTTGTCGACGAACCAACTTATCACACCAACTAACCACTCAGCTGTTAACATTGCTGATACTATAAATAATGTTGTAACTGAATGGGGTTTGCAAGGTAAAGTCGTTTGTGTAGTAACAGACAATGACGCCACAATGAAAAAAGCTTGTGAGCTGCTTAAAATCATGCATATTCCCTGTTTTGCACATACGATAAATTTATTAGTGCAAGATGTGCTAAAGCTGCCATGCGTTTCCGAAATTATTGTGAAGTGCAAGCGCACAGTCGCTTTTTTTAAAGCGAGCAATATAGCTTATGCTAAATTCAAGGAAGAGCAAGGCGTTAATAAGCCGTACAGTTTGATCCAGGAGGTTCCTACGCGTTGGAATAGTGCTCTCTTTATGATGCAGCGTATTTTGGAGACAAATGAAGCAATCTCGAGAGTTCTTTTGAAAACCCCAAAGTCTTTACCGCCGTTTACTGCAGACGAAATAACACTCATAAAGGAACTGGTTGAGATACTTAATCCATTTCAGGATGCAACCGTATCCGTTTCTGCAGACACAAAAGTGACTATATCACTGATCATTCCAACATGCTGTGAGCTGCGCAAACAAATATTTGAAATGAACTCTTTCATATCTCCAGAGGCTAAACTAGTCGTCGACTACCTAAGGGTCCGAATGGCAGAGAGATTTTCACAGTACGAGGAGCGTACCGCGACAAGGCTTGCAACCATTTTGGACCCACGGTTCAAAAAGGATGGATTCCTGCAGCCATCAAATGCTGAGCAGGCTAAAAAAGCCTTAGAGTTAGAAGTCTCCACATTTTTGTCAAAAACAACACCACGTCCACAGCCAACACCACCACAACCCAAACGCTTTTCCTTCATGAGTCAAAAGCTGGAGGATAAAGTAAAATCAAATAAAGCTGACGCCATAATTCTTTTGCGCCAATATTTTGAAACGGCGCATGAAGCTGAAGAAGTCAATCCACTTGACTATTGGAAGGTAATAATAAGTGTAATATAATTATTCACATGGTTAATATAACAAAAATAATTTTCTCTTCATTTTAGGAGCATACAAAGGATACGACAGCTTTAGCAATATTATCAAAGAAGTATTTTTGCGTACCAGCGTCTTCCTGCGCTTCTGAACGAGCGTTCAGCAAAGCTGGACAAATTGTATCGGACAGGAGATGCGCTTTAAAATCGAATATAGTAGATAAGCTACTTTTTCTCAACAAAAATCAAAAACAATGATCTCTTAATAAATTTGTTAAGTTTTAATTTTTTGTTTTAACTGAAAACATCGATGAAACATCGATGTTTTCTTTCAAAAACATCGAAAACATCGATGGCCCCAGACATCGATTGTTTTCCAGTTCTACCAGGTAGGTCCGCCTTTTGGCGGTCAACATAATTTCTCACCTGGAAGGTAAGTTTAGATTTTTTTTTTACCTTTTAACATTGAAGTATGTTTTATTTAGCCAAAAACTATGAAAAAAAAAATTTTTTTAATCGAAAAAAAATTGGCCGGTTAGAGGGTTAATCAAACTTGAATTTTATAACTAATATTATTACCCTTGTCTTGTTGTATTTTCCCTTATATAAAATATTAATTATTCAAATATATATTGCCGATTGGCGTTGGTTTAATTAAATAAATAAAGAAATAAATAAATATTTTGCGACAGTAAAATTGCTAATAAAATAAGTTGTGGCCGTACCAAAGCATCAGCTATAACACGCAACGTATTGGCACCATACGCACGAGAAAAAGTAACTGATGCATTAAAAGAAAGTTTTTACTTTTCGGTAAGCAGCGACGCATCAAATATTCGAAACGTGAAAACGTATCCATATGCCGTTCAATATTTCGATGCTGAAACAGGAATACAACAGAAAATTTTAGATTTTTATGGAGACCCAAAATAGGCCGCCAAAGACATTTTTGTCGTAAGAATAACAACTGAAAATAACCTTAACATTCAGCAAATTGCAGCTTACAGTGCAGATAATGCGGCAGTTAATTACGGTGTTCATAATTCCGTATATAAAATATAGGTAAACCATAAAATTGTAAAGGCAAATTGCAACTGCCATGTAATAAATAACTGCATCAAAAGTGCTTTAAATGCTTTATCTGTCGACGTAGAAAACATTTTGAATAAAGCCTTCAATGAATTTAGCACATCAGCTTTGTCAAATGAAAAGTTAAAGGAATGTTTTGAGTTTGCATGTATCGAATACAAGCATCAACTTCGGCATGTTCCCACTCGATGGCTTTCCCTTTTGCCTGCAATTGACCGATTATTACATTCTTGGCCTGCGGTTAAAAGGTACTTTTTACAAAAGGGGAAAAACAACTGCAGAAAAGAAATCTGGAAATTTGTATCATATGGAATGTCAGATACTGAACTAAATAATGCGGATGAAGAATGCATTTCTGAAGGTTTATCAGATTCGTATTTGTATTTTATTCATAATGTAATGCATGAATTCCAATCAGCTATACTAGCGCTTGAAAATGATTCTTGTACAATAATGGAACTTCACTAGCGCTTGAAAATGATTCTTGTACAATAATGGAACTTCACAGCATAATGAGTAAACTTATAAATAGTCTTCAAAGCCGAAGAAAGGATTGTTTCTATGGAAGTAGAGTTTTGGCTATTTTTAAAAATATTTCAAACAATGATGTTGAAGCATTCAAATTAGAAGTAAATCAATTTTTAACAAATGCTATTTCATACTTGGAGCAACGATATGATTTCGGAGATGAATCAATTTACAAACACATACATATCAGTTTTAAATCTGAAACAATCCTTTTGTCATGGGATACATTAGCAAAGCTTCCAAAAATTTTACAGATATCAAATTCTATTGATAATGATATGTTATATACAGATTATTGTTGTCTTCGAGAAGTATTTGATCAATTGCCAAAAGATATGTGATAAAAATAACTTGATAAATATATTTAAATTGATCTCGTTTATTTTTTCTATTCAAATTATTAATGCTTTTTGCGAAAGAACTTTTAGTACATTAAACAATTTATATTCTAAAGAAAGGAATAGAATGGCATTTGATCTTATAAAGGCTGAATTGTTAATAAGACAAAACTTACATGAAAATTGTAAAAAATTTCAAAATTTTTTGCTAACGCCTAACGGAACAGAACTCGTTAAGTCTGTTACTAAAAGTACAAAGTATATGTGGAAAAATTAATATAGTTAAATGTGAATTAAATATAGACTTTTTATATTATTTGACGTATATTGAATTGTAATACGCTTCTGTTTTTTTAAGTTTTTGAATACAGAGTCGAAAATATTCAATAATTAAATCTAAAAGCTGAAATAGTGTTGAAAATGTCAAATAAGACTACTACTGAAAAGCCAAGAACAAGTAGTCGTGGAGCCATTCCAAAGACTAGCGTAGTGGAAAACCCTCCTAGATCTAAGCCAGCTACCAGGCTTCAGTCTTTTACCACAGCCAGTACCTGAAGCGGAGAATACCCCACTAGACGTAAGTGCAGTGATGCCAGCCGGTGGGCGGTTTCAGGGCCCTCTTCATGGATATCTCCAATAGTCATTGTGTATATGGAAGGGAGAGAGATGAGGTTGTGTATAGATATGCGGCGAGCAAACCAAGCAGTGCTGCGCGAAAATCATCCGCTACCAACGTTTGAGATATTCATGACGAAGCTAAGAGGCGCCAAGTACTTTTCTAGGATCGACTTGAAGTGGGCATATCACCAGCTAGAGCTGGATGAATTCAGTCGCGAATTACCACTTTCATTACGCATAAGGGTTTATTTAGGTATAAGAGGCTGATGTTTGGAATAAATTCAGCCCCAGAAATCTTCCAGCGAGTCATAGAAAAACTGTTATGCTCTTGCAAAAATGCGTTTAATTATATAGACGATATCTTAATATTTGGTAAAACGGAGCCAGAACATGACGAAGCGGTAAAAAGAGTGGTAGACGTGTTTAGAGATAACAATTTAATGATGAATGAGAAGAAGTGCGTTTGGAAGGCACAAAAGCTAAAATTCTTGGGACACCTGTTATCTGAGGGCATAGCACCTGACTCTGATAAGATTGAAACGATTAGGGACTTCCGCCCACCACAGTCGAAGGAAGAGGTAAGGAGCTTCTTGGGTCTCGTGACATACGTGGGGAAATTCCTCCTGGACCTCGCTGATACAACAGAACCGTTGAGAAAATTACTCAAATTAAACCAAAAGTTTATCTGGGACAAAAGCCAACAAGAATCTTTTGACAAATTGAAGGAGGGCCTATCAAACGTACCAAACCTGGCATACTTCAACATGAAGAAAAGAACTCGTCTAAAAGCAGATGCAAGCCCAGTAGCGCTAGGGGCGGTACTTTCACAGTTTGACGATCAGAATGAGCCACATATCATATCGTTTGCGAGCAAAAGCCTATCAGATACGGAACAAAAATACTCTCAGACCGAGAAGGAGAGCCTTGCACTAGTTTGGGCTGTTGAAAGATACCACTACTACTTAATAGGGCTGCAATTTGAGTTAGTCACCGACCATAAACCACTTGAGACAATTTTCAAGCCCACGTCAAAACCTCCGACGAGGATAGAGAGATGGCTTCTCAGGTTGCAGCCCTACAAGTTCAAAGTTGTATACCGTGCTGGTAAAGAAAACATAGCCGAATCGGGGTCTAGACTATCTAAAATCCAACGGACAAGCTCATTTGATGACGGCTACAACCACTCAATCTTCCATATTGTTGAGAATGCGACACCCTCAGCGATGGGAATAAGCGAAATCGCGGCAGAGAGCGCAAAGGACAAAGAGTTAGTAGACACTATAACATGCGTTAAAAAAGATCTATGGTCAGCCAATAAGGCAAACGTTTATTACCCGTTTCGGTACGAGCTATCAGCTGTTGGTGACATTTTACTTAGAGGATCTCGCATTGTAATACCCAAGGGTATTACACTAAGGGAGACAATTTTGAGACTAGCGCATAAGGGACACCCGGGAGAGTCAGCGCTGAAGCGTAGGCTACGATCAAAAGTGTGGTGGCCGTTGATAGACAGGGAGGCAGAAAATTTCGCAAAAAGATGTGTCAATTGCTTACTAGTGTCCCAACCTAGTAAACCACCACCAATGCAAAAACATGTGTTCCCAAATGGTCCCTGGCAGTGTGTTGCTACCGATCTATTGGGTCCTCTTCTTAACAACGAATACATACTTGTCCTCATTGATTTTTATTCCCGCTACCAAGAGGTAAAATTCCTAAAAAAAATCACGTCTGAAGCTATTATTTCCGTCATGCAAGAAGTGTTTAGTAGATTGGGCACACCTAACTCAATAAGGGCAGATAATGGCAGACAATTCAACAGCTCCGAATTTAAAAGGTTCTGCAATAATCACAACATCACTTTAATTACGACTCCCCCATATTGACCGCAGGCGAATAGGGTAGTTGAAAATATGAACAAGTCGTTAGTAAAGAGGTTAATAATCGCGCACAACAACAAACGAGACTACAAGAAGGAGGAACGAGGAATTTGCATTGATGTACAATGTCACGCCCCACGGTACAACAGGATCCTCACCCTCAGAGCTCATGTTTAATCGTGTCATTCGAGATAAAATCCCAGGTATTCAAGACTTAACAGACGACATGTTGGACTCGGCTGCCCGAGATTGTGACATTATTAACAAATGGAAAGAGAAGGCGGACATGAGACGAAGAGCAAAAGAAAGCGACATTGAGGTAGGGAATAAGGTCCTATTAAAGAACGTGGTATTCGCGCACAAACTTCGATCCGACGGAGTACACAGTAAAGGAAAGGAGTGGCAATGAGGTGATAATAACAGCTGGGGAAAAAACGTTAAGAAACGTTAGTCACATCAAAAGGCTACCAGCATCCGAAACAATCTCAGACAACGAAAGTAATCCTACGACTTCAGGACAATCCATACAGTGCGGCCAACCATCACAACAAATCATTCCAGTAAGCTTTGAACTGCGCAGTTAGTATAAATTAATCAATATTGTAACTTATAAATAAGTATACCATGAAATATAGAACTTTCGATTGTAATCAAGAGGAAGCTAGTTTTTTAAAGGATTTCCGCGTTACCGCGAAGTTAATTTGCTAATACAGATACATATAAGAAATGATACCCGTTGTATGGGGCCATTACAGGCCCTCACATAACCCCCTGTGTTTGCGGGGCGCAGGAATATTACATATTTTGAAGACAGGCGGCACTATTCGCTCACCATACTTGACAAAAATATCTGGAAAGTATAAAATTAAATTTAACTTTATGCTAGTTAACATAGTTGTTAAACTGGCAAACATAAACAGAGATATATGATAATTTATATATCAACATAATCATGATAATCATTACCAATGCCAAGACCTGTAAGAAATGCTAGAGGCATCAAGGATATCGCATGATGACTCACGCACCTACAATAAAAACCATTGCCTTGATAGTAATCGGTAGCTCCGACTTATGTTGGATCGATCATATGAATAAATTTTCAATTAGAAGCAAATTTCCATAATGTTCAAAGTAATAAACCTGATTAACAGTAATTTATACAGCTTAGAAGTTGATTTTATCAAGTTTCACTTCTAAATTCAAGGACATAATGTCAAATAGCACATATACATTTACACTTTATAAACAAAAATTTATGATTTACTACTTTCTAATGTTTATCTCAATGTATGCAAATTAATAAAAAATTATCTTTTGTTCTTCACTCTTTAGTGCTGCAATAAATAAATAAATAAATAAATACTTATATGCATATAAGTGACATAGCTGTTGCTAACATACTATAAGTGCTGCAACATCCTCGCGAAACTCGATACGGTTTATATTTCAATGTTCCAGCAATGCTCGAAATAGTGTTAAGTTATTGCAATATTGTTTATCAATTAATAAATACTTTATATTTTATACGTTGTCGAAAGGTTGCTGAGTTAGCTTTAAGCAGCGATAAGTATTTAACGTTATACAAAATAATTTTTTTTCCAATTCAACCACCAAACTGTACGAAATACTTAGTTTTTAGTGGTTTTATGAGAAGTTACTCAAACAAAATGAGCGCAAACGCATCCAACGCAAATCAGCAACAACAGCAACAAGCTGCAACATCAGCGCAAGCATCCGCTGAGTCTACCCAGAAGAAAGGTTCACGTCGCTGAAAACCTAAACAAGTGCAAGCAGCCAAACCTGTAGACGATGAGGTCGTAAAATCTGTTCAACAACCAAATATTATTATGCTACTTATATAAATGTAAATTTTAAATATAATGTAAAACTATATCATAAACTGAATGTATTCTGACGACTGGCGTTTAATCTATTTAATCTTACAAAGGCGTAATTCGTAGAATAATGCAAATTATATATAAATACATATATAGTTTTGCAAACTTACTTTTGGTACTACATTTGTTTTCTTTTGCCATTATACTGGATATTCGTTGAAATTAGTTCGCAATTTCGGATTTTCGGCTTACATTTTTTTTTTCGTGGACGCCTCTAACTAAATTATTTAGAAATGGATGTATTTCTGCAAGAAATGAAACCAAATGAAAAATCTGCTTTAATTTCGATATAAAATAACTTACCTATTGCAATTTTTGCCAAGGCTGTGTTTTAAGGTCTCGATAAAGTCCGTTGATTCCTGTAATAACGTAGCATTTCGGCTTACATTTTTTTTCGTGGACGCCTCTAAATAAATTATTTAGAAATGGATGTAAATCTGCAAGAAATGAAACCAAATGAAAAATCTGCTTTAATTTCGATATAAAATAACTTACCTATTGCAATTTTTGCCAAGTCTGTGTTTTAAGGTCTCGATAAAGTCCGTTGATTCCTCTAATAACGTAGCAGCTTTACTCATTCGAAATACAAGAGGAAAAGGACGCTATGGCACGATTCGTATTTCGCACGGCAATTTTCTTCGTTTATTGCAAGAAAATAGTTTTTCAAAATTTAAACGCATTATTCCAGTGGAACAGTCGTTGATCTTAGAATACGCAAATGGTAACTAAATTACCAATGGAACAAGAATTTTTGTACGGAGTGCGGTTGCGGGCATATTTGTGTCGGAAACTGGCGATATGGGAAGTGGAGACATATTCACACAATCTGATTAAATCATTTGTCATTGTTGTTTTTTCTTCCTTTTGTGCAATATGTACATATGTATGTCGCCGGTTTTATACGTTTTTATTTGTTGAGGGAATACGTGCTACAGTCGAAGCCACTTATCATGATGCAGGGGAATGAACGTGTTACTAAAAATATTTGTTAGATATATTATTAATATACAGAGTAATTCACAAACAAAATTTTTAACACCTTTGAACGGATCTGTAAACTGAGTTATATATTTAAAGATGATTTGTCTTCATCAAAACCATACCAGCTTTGATTATAGCATCCATAAATTGCAAATTGCGCCCCGCATCGCAATTTTTTTGTTTCTGACCAATAGCACGACACCATTGTACAAAATGTCATCTTGGAGAACTTAAAAATGTGTTACATAGTCCATATGTGCTCCACGCTATTTTTTTTTAAATGCGTCGATTTTACGCCTGAATTCCTTTCGTTCACATCGGAGATTTCACAATAAAAACAAAGCATTCGATGAAACATATCAAGTAGAGCGACTTTTTTAATTTGTATTTGAGTGCCCAAGTGAACTAAGCAACAAGAACCAAACAATTATTACTATAGTTCTTTATGTGTACACTTTTGCAAATTCAGCGGGAATTTTTGTTTACTTATAGTAGGGTTGTCAAAAAAATATCGATACATCCATATATCGATATAATTTTTTCAATGTAACAATATTTTTGAGTCATATTTATTGTTTCGATATATCGAGGTATCGATATAATATTATAAGTATTGAAAAGGTATAAAAGCGATATTTTTATGATCAAAAAATTCTAAATCCTTTTTTATACTAACTGTTTAATCCAAACAAATACTCCTCTGCATTACTCCCACAAATTACATAAACTAATAGAAGCGTAATGCAGAGGAATATCAACCGCTCCAACTTCACTTAAATGGCGAAAGAGGAGAAAAAGAAAACATCTTTTCCCGCGTTTTTTACAAAAGAATTGTGGGCACACTGTTCATCAATTGTTCTTAGAAATTCACAGTTTCTACTGAATACTTAATTCGTAGTTTCTAGAAGCGTCACTTATTGTTCAGACGCCAAGAAGGGTGCAAGTGTTCAAAAATTTGCTTCAATAAATAATAAGTACAAGTGTTGGCTTTAATAAAAATAATCTTCATTTTTACAACATAGGAGTGAAAAACAGTGAAAACGGAAGAGTTAGGTGTCATAAGCAAGCTACTGAAGAAATTAGCGGCGATCAGTACGTGACTTCAAGTTTGCTGATTCCCATTGCAAATTTACTTCAGAGAGGCCTTAAACAAGTAAAACCTTCAGAAGAGTTTGCTAAATTTAGTTATTGCAAAACTAGAACCACTAGAGCGACATTCACATCTGGCCAAAGCAACAATTTTAGACCCACGCTTTAAGCGTATTCATTTTAGTTCAGCGCTAGGTATTTCCACTGCAATAACCGAACTGTCAAAAGAAATACGTTTAGAACATAGGCGTAGAGGACAACTTTCGCCTGAACTCAGACCCCCTCGCACTACCATAATTCCAAATTCCGAAAAATCTTCGCCGTCGTTGTGGTCCGGACATGAAAAAATTATGGTAGATATTGCTGCAGCTTCAGCAAACTCTTTACTTTCAACTTCAACCAGTGATGGTATGCCTAGCGAACTGAAGCAATATCTAGATCAGCCTATAATACCCAGAAAAGAGACTCCAACAAAATTCTAGTTTGATTGTCGTCATTTTACCCCAGTCCTTTCCGACATATGTAGCTCTAAAGTAATTTATATCACCTGCGTCCTCGGTTTCCTCGGAGAGAGTGGCATCTGCTGTGAATCTCGCAGTACCCAATAACAGATGTCGGATTACAGCCGAGCACGTAAATCAAAGAGTTTTTCTTATGTCTGTATCAGATAAATATTGGTTTGATTAATAAATAATTAATGTTTTAATTGTTGTTCTTGATTTATTAAAAATTATGTCTATTTGTTAGTATTTATCTAGTAAGGTAAGCTGATTAAAGTAGATTAGGCCAAATATTTTTTTTTTTTTCATATCATACCGATATTTTTAAATAAAAATATCAATGTCGATATTGATATATTCAAAAATTACGGATACAATATATATCGATACTTTATTCCATTTCCGACATCCCTACCTTATAGCAGAAACAGTCAAACACGCTACTCCCTTCTTTCCTTTTCCTTCCATAGTCCCCTATTACACGCAGCAACTTTTGTTGCTAATTCTCAGGCGATTCTCTTTTGCTGTCGCCCATTACATTCACACGAGCAACTTGTGTTGCGCAACTCTGTGCGAGTTTTTTTCTCATTCTCTTTCACTTTACTTTGCCCCATTGTCGTTTCTTTTCCCTTATAGGTATTTGGGCCACACTATCACATGTATTAATCAGTTCTGTCAATTAAGAAACACATTTTATTTATAATTCAAAATTAAAACAAAGATTATATAACATACCCTCACATATATAACCCTTTTCACTATCGTCAGAATCAATTTGTATGGCTTCCTCCACACAATATCTTCACAATATCTTTAATTAATGCGATTTTTTCGTCATACTCCATTTTCTAAAATATTTATATTATATTATGTATATTTGTATACATATTTGCAAGTTACTTACCAAAAGATGAAATTAAATTTTTTAAATATATTCAAAATATTTATTTCAAAAAAATATACACAAATGCAACTATGTACTACGAAAGAAAGAACACGAATGCCGAAAAACGTCGCAGCGAACTGTTACGAATAAGAACACAAAACGGGTTTGCTGAACACTGGAAACTCGGCGCGATTCTCTTCTCCTCGTCGCCCCCTCGCCTAAAAACCAAGAGTTGCCGCAACAAAAGTTGCTGCGTGTAATAATAGATTTATCGGCAAAATTTGTGCACAGTGGAGATCGTAGGAAAAACGCAGAAATCAGCCATCTTTATTTGCTTTCATTTGAACAATGTTGCCATTGCTCAATACGCAAATGTAGTTTTGTACACATCTATGTTTTCAATTACAATTTTCTACAATGTAAAATATCAAAACTGAAAACAAACTATTAAAAATAGTTTATATACTTATAAATAATAGCATTCGACTCTGATTTTGAGTTATTTTAAGAAAATTTCAAACATATTGAACAGATTGAATTACAAAAGTTGATAATTACTGCAGTATATCGATATTGGCAACCCTGCGTTGTGAGAGAGCAATCAGCTGCCACGTTATCTGCGGCAAAATCCAAATGTCGTGGATTCTCACGGCATCTACATCAAAGAGAGGAGGGGGTAGCGTTTTGCACTGTCCACTTACATTGCGTGCCCATAAGATAGGTCGTATAAGGAAGGGAGTAGCGTTTTTGACTGTTTCTGCTATTAGTTTGTTCCTTGTACTCAGCTTTGCTGTTTATTCTACTGTCAAAACATAACTGTCAAACAACAAGCAGTGTTGCTACTTTTACCATTATGTGGTGAACACATAGAGAGCTACACGACATGACTGCACGACAGTGAACTACAAATGGCGGCGTGAATTGTTACAAAAAATAATATAACAGAGCTATTTTATGCTTCTCTGTCTAAAATATAGTCAGGTATGTTAGAGCTTTGAATAATTTTACATATTACATTTTACTGTCATCACTACTCGTCTCTGCTGTCGTCGGTAATATTAGAATAACATAAACGTAATATAAATGGTTTTAATCACTTTCCATTGAAAATTAATAGCGGTGACTTTATACTACATATATCGGAGAATATTTAAGTTATCTTAATGAATTACTTAGCGAGTTTTACTCATAACACTGTATCTTTTAGTCTAAAATTAATAAAATTAGGCGAAAACTTGACCTAGCCACCATATAACTAATATCCGGCAGACTTTACTCCGTATGATTGGTGATTGTATGTGTGTAACTTTAATTGAACCCAGGAATACTTTTTAGTATGTGGCATGACAATAGTTAATAAATGAAATCGGGTACATACATATGTACTACCCCAACTCCCATATACTACATATAATGAATTTTGGTTTTCTGACAAAGCTTATGTCGAATACTTTGGTCAGTGTTTGAGTTATATATATGAAGTATGTATATTTATAAGTATATAATATTTCTTGGATTCCGATTTTCTGGTTGACGTTTTACACCTTAAGGTATTTCCGTGAGTTTGATTGATGCAAGTTCTTCTACTTCTTTACTGGCGTAGACACCGCTTACGCGATTATAGCCGAGTCAACAACAGCGCGCCAGTCGTTTTTTCTCTTCGCTACGTGGCGCCAATTGGATATTCCAAGCGAAGCTATGTCCTTCTCCACTTGGTCCTTCCAACGGAGTGGAGGTCTTCCCCTTCCTCTGCTTCCCGCGGCGGGTACTGCGTCGAATACTTTCAGAGCTGGAGTGTTTTCATCCATCCGGACAACATGACCTAGCCAGCGTAGCCGCTGTCTTTTAATTCGCCGAACTATGTCAATGTCGTCGTATATCTCGTACAGCTCATCGTTCCATCGAATGCGATATTCGCCGTGGCCAACGCGCAAACGACCATAAATCTTTCGTAGAACCTTTCTCTCGAAAACTCGTTACGTCGATTCATCGGTTGTTGGCATCGTCCAAGCCTCTGCACCATATAGCAGGACGAGAATTATGAGCGACTTATAGAGTTTGGCTTTTGTTCGTCGAGAGAGGACTTTACTTTTCAATTGCCTACTCAGTCCGAAGTAGCCCCTGTTGGCAAGAGTAATCCTGCGTTGGATTTTCAGGCTGACATTGTTGGTGGTGTTAATGCTGGTTCCTAAATAGACAAAATTATCTACAATTTCAAAATTATGATTGTCAACAGTGACGTGAGAGCCAAGTCGCGAGTGCGACGACTGTTTGTTTGATGACAGGAGATATTTCGTCTTGCCCTCGTTCACTGCCAGACCCATTTACGTTGCTTCCTTGTTCAATCTGGAGAAAGCAGAACTAACGACGCGGGTGTTGAGGCCGATGATATCAATATCATACTTCATAGCAATGATTTTAACTAATTTAGGATGAATTTAACGATTACTTTTAATTTCCTTTAAGAAATAATTCTTCGCAAAACCAGGTTTGCCATATTCGCATTTTATTGAAAAAAAAGTAATAAAAATTAGTATTAGATTACTTTAGAGCTGCATACTAGCACAAGTAAATTTATCGCAGGAAAGTTTCTTGTTCGTTTCTTAAGCGTTTTTTTTTTTATATGAAGTTTTTACATTTCTTGAGAGCTGGATACTAAGCTTTATAAAAGATTGTACCTGCTCGGTTAAGTTCTGCAGCTCGAATAATTTTGAATGATGCAAGTTGCAAGAATATAAAAAGTTCGCTTGTACCCGAACTTAGCCCTTCCTTAAGGTTGGTATCCAGCTCTCAAGTAATTGCTCAAGAAAAAAAAAAATACATTATTTCTCAAGTAATTTTGACTGCTGGTTACGCATTGTGAATGATCCACATTAGAAGAGCAAGAGAGAATAAACAAAGAAAACCAACTTTGTGCGTATTATGTATGTATGTGTGTGTGTTGGAAAATAATTATTTTCCTTGGGATTTGAGGAATGTTGTTGATGATTCGTAAGTTTTATTTCTTGAGAGCTGGATACTAAGCTTTACTTGTTTATTAGTGGTTTATGGTAGGATTTCAATCTGACACACACGTGCATTCGAACAGTGTGAATTCGTTTGCCCATACACGACATACAAATCCATTTTGCGTTCGTTCTTCACACCAGGGATAATGGGATGCCCAACTTATTCCAGTGTGAGAGCACCTCAAAATAAGCGTTTTTTATAACATTTTCCATTATGGCCAGATGGAATAAAATAAGAATTTTTAGGCATTTTAAATTAAAACTCCCAACATTTATTACGATTGCAAATTATTATATATTGAACTTGTAATATATGGCGAAACTACTAAAGTCCTTTTTTATGATTTTATGGTATATTAACACAACTGACTTTCGATCTCTCAGTACTTAATAAGGTGAATTAAGCCTGTTTTTAATCATTTGTAATTGAAAATTAATCCTAATGTGCATCAAATTACAAAATGTTTTATGAAATATACTTAAATTTCGCATTTTCTTTGATTTTCATTGTTTTAAATTTTTATTAGCGATCTTGAACGGCGGCAACAAATTCCTCCGTTCAGATATATTTTTGGTATAATTTCAATCTGGCCGTTCCAGTCATTCCAATTACAAAACGTCAAAACTTCCTCAATCCAGTCAACTGTCAAGTTTAGGTGGTTTTGACGTTTAGCAATTGTTCTCTCACTTCCAGTGAGAGAAGAGTTGGGCATCCCATTATTCCTGCTTCACACAGTGAACATGTGCGACAAGCAAGCTGAACATTTCTTCGAATTTATTTCTAATGTAGCACTTTTATCGATTTCTTTGTATTTCGTTAATAAGTTATTCCAACTTTTATTTTTCTCAATTTTATTTTTATATTTATCACTTTTCGTTTGCCAAATTGCTAATTCATTTTTTATAAGATCAATAAATTCTGATACGAAATCTTTATTAAGGGGGGAGCCTGCTGTAGAAGTTTCAAACAATTTGGTTTTTTTTGGTTAAATCTCTTTAGAAATTATCTAACAATATTTTCCCAAAGTTATGGATTGAAATTCGAAATATTATCGAAGCTAGAAGGGAAATAGTGACCGAACGTCTAACAGATATGTATATGAGCGCTTGGGCAAAAAGCGAAAACTTTAAAACGCGATTTCTCAGTTTTTCATTTTTGAGATTATTCTTAATTGGCCGGCAGGATAGAAAGAAACTAAACCTTGTATGGAATTGTTGCAAAGTTTATTATCTTTGGCACTAAATTATCTTCTATTTAAACTAAGAAATGTCAAGTTTGAACAGATTTTTAAACAACATAAAGTAAAATTTTTTTTAACAAAGACCATCTTTTTTCAATTTTTAAAATTTTACACTGTTTTTTGGAATTTTCTTAGTTTAACTGGAAGATAAATTAATCAAAAATACGAATCTCTTTGAACAGAAATTGCGACCTGCATCATGCCCGCCGTCCGAAATATACACATGCGAGATGCATCGGGCAATTGCTTCCCAAAGGCAGAATATCAAAGATTTCGTATATAAAATATTTGAGAAAGATGTTCAAATATATATGTATCTATAAAGCCTAGAAGTTTCGGTTGAATCAATTATTTCTTTCCCTCCCAAAAATATCCTCAAAAAAATCGATTTTTTTAAGCCTCTGAAGCAGGCTCTCCCCTTAACACTTGCAATTGTCCGCGTTCTTCACTGTTCGGCGCTACGAAAGAAATGAGATTTTGTGCGCAGACAACGCCATACACGACACACATGTTCGCGAACATGGATCGGTATGCGCATAAGCCCATACACGAGTAAACCGCATGCGTACACATACCGATCGAACGCACTTGTGTGTCGTGTATGGGCTCTATAAACCGAAACTCTTGTGTACATGTGATACGCTGAACACAATGGTTGCGACAGACGACAACCGACAGCTGTCAAATATTAAAATACACACGTTCTTATGGACACTGTTATTTAGACAGCTGCACGACTAGACGACGGTAGGCCGACAGTTGTCGTTCTCGCTAACTTCGATATTTTCCTATATTTGCCTGCGACAGTAGGACGACAGTAGAGTTGACAGTAGAATGGAAGATAGAGAGATGAGGAAGAGTGGTGATGCCACTAATATGTAAAATGTAAAATTATTCACATCTCTTATAAACTTGACGTTATTTTACAAATAAAAGCATAAAATAGCTCTATTATAGCTCCGTTATATCATTTGTAGTAACAATTGATAATTTAAAACAAAAATATATACCTATTTACTTATTTTTTGCATAAAAACTTTCACTTTGAACAAAATATTAAAATTTCATTGAAGTGCAAGGTATTAGTATGGCCACAACGAAATTGTGTACATGCAAAATGGAGAGCTGTGTTGTCCTGTGTACATGCGTTCAGGTAGTAGGATGCACAACGCCGTTTTCAGTTCACTGTCGTGATGCAATGTTGTGTCGCAACCATTGTGTTCATCCTATGATGGTTCATTTTTGAATGTACATATGTATGTATATGTACTAGTTTCCATTCTCATTTTAAAGTACTGGAGTTCCGGTAGCAGTGTTTTATTCCTGGCAATGTCTTGTTGGGTGATATACAATGGCATGTCGTAGAGTTGCCGCTCATGCCATGTTTCTCAGGTCTACATACATACATATATATACATACATATTACTGAATCGAAATAAAACCAAATTGCAAACAATGTAATATTGATTTTTATTTTATTTTATTTCCTTTTGCGTACATTTGGCTGATTTGATATCTTAAAAACTCACACAATTCGATATTAAGATCGCCTTTTGTTTTTTCTCCATTTGCATTATAGCAGATGCAAATGCAAAATTGCACTCGTGCGTACATACATATACACCCGTATCTGTGTGTGTCTCTCTACACTGTATAATTTTCATGGCTTTATTTTATATATAAGATTTATATTTTAAAATATTGAACAGGTTTTACCTTAAGCTGTGTATGGACGCCGATGAGTAAATGTGAAAACTATTCGGTAGTTGAGAATAAAGCGTGGTATTACCGAATGAGTTTTGCATTGTTTACGTTTATGACTTTCTCATCAAAATTTTAGGTTAAAGGAAGATTTATAAAATATTTCGCTGTTGCTTAGCATATGTGTTTGTATGTATGGAATAAAAGAAAATTGCGGAAGTTGTTCATGCCCTTCCGTATGTAAGTGGGCAAATAAGGTATTTAAGTCTTGTTAATTAATATTTAAGCAGGCTTTTCCTTATTTATCGCCAAAAGATACTGATTGGAGACACAGTAAATCGTAACATTTACACTTAGTTTATTTTCCTTACAATATAATTTTAATGTCAATACCGAAAATCGAAAAAGAGTGCAAGATTTGAATTTTTTGAATTTCGCATTTAGTTAAACTCATTTATATTACAAATTAAAAATTTTGTATTTTTATTATTATTTTTAATAAATTTTTTGTCAAATCACAGATTTTGTTTTTGTTCTCAAAATTTGTCTTTCAATTTATACGTCGTGTATATGCTTAATTTCGAAATATTCGTTTGGTGTAGAAGAGCAAAATTTTGAACATATTCTTATTGGGTCTCAATTTAGATTAAAGTTAAATTTCTTTCAATAATTTTGACTAAAGTACAATAAAATTTCCAATTATCTAACGAGTCAACTTCTTTATTACAACACTTTTTTTTTAGTATACATTTTTTATACAATGGAATCATGATGGATGTGTTTGTGATATGCGCCGCTTTTGTGGAAATCTCCCTGAGAGTTTTTCGCCCCTGAGTGGTTTTTGTGTGATCTGATGAGCTCAATAACGAGGTATTTTGGCATCTTGAATCATCGACGGAAATCAGTTTAGGCTTTTATTTAGCGCAGCACTGTACAGAGTGGCAGGCTTGCATTGATATATTTACTATTTCGAAACATTCTTTTAGTTCCCAAGTACATAAGTGAGTTATTATTATATTTCGGTATTCACAAAATATTGTTGGCTATAATTAAGTAAAAATCGTCTTCTGCATTTGTCCAACTGTACTAAAGTTAAGAGGTTACATACGTCCAGAATTTTCAAAAAATCGATTTTTTTATAGGTTATTATTCTTTATAGTTTTAGGCGTATTTCTGTGAAAGTCGATTGTAAAAATTCCCCATAGATACAAAGTTATGGTAGAAAATCAGACCGCCCGACGAGGGTTTAATGCACACAGGTGAAAGTTTAAACGCGTTTTTCTCGAAACTACTTTTCCCGGCACGGTCCGCATGATAACTCATACAGTTTTTAACATTTGTTGATGCGCTTTTTTTTTAAATATTCGAAAATGTTTTCTCTATAGTCTGTCGAGCCGGATTTTCGATATTTTTATTAAAAATTTTTATAAACATAATTAAAGTGTGACATTTATGACGTAAAACGCATACTTTTTTCTAAATTCCGTAAATTGGAAAATTTTTCGAAATTAAAAATTCGGCTCGACAGACTATAACGACAACTTCATTTTACAGGTTTTTTTTTTATTTTTACAAATCCATCAACATTTCAAGGATAAATGATGCAGACCGTGGAGCAACTTTTTTTTCATTGTACTTTGGGTCACGTGATATTTTATGTAGTAATTTTTGAAAAGAAAAATTAAAATACATTTTTTTATAAACATTAAGTACCAATAAACATTGTATAAAATTTCTTTATATTTATTTCTATTGTTATCCCTTCTTTAAGCGCATTTTTGGTGCCGCTGGACGTATGTAACCCCTTAAATAAAAATGTGTATAATAACCGCTACAAACAAAAAGTCAAGGCAAGGGTCAGCAGTGTATCATTCTTCGATCTAGAATATGTTATTTGCCGCAATTTCGAACAAAGACTTTCAGCGATTGTTAATTTATCGTTTTTGGGCAGCCGATTAGTGTAAAAAATAAAAGCCAATTATTTTTTTTTTAATTTTGTTATATTTTCACTTTATCAACAAATTCAAAAATGGTTTAAGAGTTTGAAATTTTAGCAGCGTTCGTCAAAGAACGCATTTTTAATTTTGAGAAAAAGTAAAATTAACTGTAATGGTTATAATATGTATATTAAAGCAATAAAATAAATACAATACACTCTTTTAACTTATGTACAAACTAATTATAATTTGTAATTGTGTTTGTATTCTTTGTATGTGTGTGGGTGTGTATAAATTTAGATGATTTGAGTCGCACCAAAAATTAAAAAATATACATAAATAAAATCATATAAATTTGCACGTGAGGCCTAAACATAAATTTTGTACAAAAAAGTATTTGCTTAATTCATAATATTTTTTTCGAATATTTGAATACCTCTTATTTTGTGTAAAAATAGTTAACAGCCAAACAAGAATTTTGTATGTAAATTTGAGAGAAAATAGATCACAGTTTGTTGTATGTTTTTTAATTTTAAATGTTTAAAATTTTGATAAAAAAAATTAATAAATTATCGCGCATGAATACCAACACACGCCGTTATTTGTTTTTGTATTTTTTCATATTTTTGTTTTAAACTACACTTACGAAAAATACGAATTCATTAAGTATTAAAGAGTACAATAGACAAAAACAAAACAAAATTAAAATTAGTTAAAAATCATTAAAAATAAATTATACAATTACAATTTAAGGAAACTCTGTCGTCTACAGCTAGACACATACACATAACCTACATGGCGCCTATGCAACTACATATGTACATACGCGCCTAAACTTTGAAACATTCATTAGCACTGAGTCGATAGCTGTTAGCTGAGTCACGTGATGGCAACGCTTTTGGCTTGCTTCGTGAAGTATTGCAACGCAGCGGCAACTGCGCCGGCGCACTTGGCGCTACTTGGCACTTATGCGATGGCCAAAGGGAACCCCACTGGAGCTGTGCTAAGTCACCGAACCGTGCAATTTGCGCGAAAGTCCGCCACTAACTGTACAATGCGTGCTCGTGTATTAATATTTTTTGACTTTTGCTGGGCACGGTTTGATTAGTTGGGTGCGCAACATTGGCTGCTTGTGGTGTGACTTTCGCCGTGAGTCTGCTTTTATGCTACAAGCGCTCTTGTTGCTAGCGTCTTAAGCTGTCTGCTTGCGCTTAAAAGCCTGCTTGTGCTACATTGATGCCTTGTTTTTGTTCTGTCTGTTTAGATATACATACATATTTATTTGTTAGTTTATAATTTATAATTTATAAGTAATATTTCCTGAGTCAATTTACGGATATGCGCAAAATAGCAATTCGACAGTCGCGCGGCCAAGTCGGCGCGCTTGTTACTGGCAAAGTGTTATTTTGTTTTTTAAATGCTAAAATTACATGTTCCTGTTTTGTTGTTCTCTTCTAAATTTAATTCGTGAACTTTAAATATGTTTCAACTTATAGTTTTCTTGGCATATAATTACTTGTTTTAAGTTTGCTTTGATATTTACACGCTTACATAGTTAATAAAATTGTGTTCTACTTTGAGCGAAAATCCTTTTAATGTACATTTAGAAAAATACGTTTGTTTTTGTTTTTATTTTAACTTTTAAAAACTTTTTTTTTCAACAATTGCCACACTTTCGCTGTGAAAATTGTGCGATTTTCATTGTTGAAAATGAAAACCTTGAGGTTTTTGAGGCTTTTCGTACTGAATTTCTTGACGTTTTTCAAACTGCTTAGATTTGCAGGTGTGTTTTTCGCTTTCAATATTTCTCTTCTTTGTAAATGTGTGTTTGTACATGTTTTATGCAATTACAAATCTACGCTTCCAAAACAGTTTTGCAAATCTATTTTATTTACTTTTTATATATTTTAATATTTTTTACTTTTTATTTGCATTTCATTTTCATTTGTTTGTATAAATTTCAAGTAATTTGTACTTCACTGGTGAAAATCACTGAGTTTGTTGTTGTGCATTTTGCATAAATATGTCTGCGTCTTTCATATGTATGTGTGTGTGTGTATAATTGGTCACTTACTGTTAGATTTGTATGCGTGTTTGCGTGTGTATTGTATACATATATGTTTGTAAGTTGCAATAAATTTCTTAGATTCCATTTTAAGGTTTAAATTTGTGTGCTTAAATGTAAGGTTAAGTTTGTTTTACTTTTATTTATGTTAATGTTGATGTTGTTGTTTTTTTCTTCTTCATTAATTTAATATATTTAATTGCATAGAAAAAAGGACATTCTACTGATATTAATCCCTGATAAAGTTCATTTTACATTTACATATAATTAAGTTTAATTAATGCATTTAATTATGTATGTTTGTAATTATGTATACATTTTTGTAAGTATGTATATACTATATATATAAGTATCCAGATTTGCAATAAACGCAATAAACTATGCGATTTTAGTACAAATTGGTCTTCCTCTTCGCACTATATTTACTTTATTATCATAATTAATTAAGAAATGCAAACGGCTGAAACCGTTTTGGCACCAAATTACGCCTAATTAAAATCACCAATCGCTGCCAGTTTCTTGTGCTGATCTGGGTACCTATTTCCAAGTGGTTTTCTCTTATTCTTTTTGCTAAAATCTGCTTAACACTTCACCAGGCTTTCTAACAATTACTGAGTTTAATTAATTGATTTTAGATTTTATGTTTGTTTGTTTTGTTTTTGTTCAGTTGGAATACATTTGATTTTTAGAGATTTTGTCGCGCCTTCGAAACGAATTCAAAATTAGTAAATGTAAATGGCGAAACACAAGAAACCGATCACTAAACTTATGTTGCACAATAAACTATTTGCTCCTCGGTCCTCTCCATATAAAGGCAGAGGCGTGCAGCGGCAGGGGCGTTGGAAATTGTGCGCTAATTTATTTTGCTTTTTTCGCTTGATTTCTGCTAATCAGTTTCAATTTTGCTAGATAAGATTCGAAAGGTAAGATGCTAACTTCGCGTATACGCCATGATATGTACAAGTATGATAAGGGGAAGGCAATTGCCAACCCCCCGCCGCTGTATTCGCCGCGTGCCGGCTATGTGGAGGCCGTACTCACTATTTAAGTCCTTCATTCTCTTTCCAATTTGGCCAAGAACTATCGTACAAGTATGGTTTCTATGCATCTTAGCTTTGCAGTAAGTAAATAATTCATAATAATTAATCTAACGGTAATTGTAAGTAAACTAGGATTAAATATAGCTACATTAATAGAAATTAGACGTTCTCAATACTACTAAATATTTGCTTAGAACTGCATATATATGTGTGTGTGTGAGTGTGTTTATTTACAATGATCCGTTCGCTTATATTTATGTTACTCCTCCTCCACTGTTGCACTCCTGCACAAATATCTTGTTGTGTGTGTGTTTTCTTATTGCGTTTGAAGCCAGCTTTCAGCGATTTGGCGCCCTATCTTCGCTTCCGTTATGTATTGCACTTGCGCGGCGCTGTGACCGCGCTCTTAACCGCGTTCCACATGCATTTGCATGTTTGTATGTGTGTGAGTGTATGTGGGCAGTTTATGAAATTAAATCGACCAACTGATTCCAAATTACATGCAGCAATGTCCAAGCATTACTCAATTACAAGTACAATAATCAAAATAAGTAAATTAGTATGCTCGCCTATGCAAAAGTAGAATTGTAAATATGTATGTATGTATGAGTTTACATAAATCCGATAGCCGACTGCGCGCCCACGCTTAACTTAGTGGGTCCTCTAGAAAATCGCATTCCATCTGAAATCCTATTGGATGCCCGGTGGTGGCTGTCCCAGCTCGCTGGTGAAGTCAAAGAGGCTGGCCCGCGGATGCGTCAGATGGTGATGATGATGATGGTGTGGTGGCACGAGCACGTTCTTGATGGCGGATGTCTTCAGCAGGCGCTTTAGCATGCCGCTTGAGCCGCGGTGCTGCAGGCTCTTGTGTGTGGTGAGCGAGTTCTTGGTGCGATAGCGTCGGTGGCAGAACTCACAGACATACAGTGTGTCGGACTGTTCGTGCTTGTCCTGGAAGTGCCGCTTCAGCGAGTAGTAGCATGAAAAGGTGCGCCGGCAGTAGGGACACTCCTGCGGCTCGTTGATGCCGCCGCTGGTGGGTGGCGGCATGCGAAGCGGCATTTGTGGTGGTGTGGTTGTCAAAGTGGGCGTTGCAGGCAGAGTGCCGCCGCTGGCTGTGCCGTTAGGCGTGATGTTGCCGCCGCTGCCGGGGCGTGGCGGCGATGAGCTGTGCATGTTGAAGAGGCTGCCGCCGACGCCGCTGCCGACACCAACGCCGCCGTTGCATGCTAGCGAGCTCAGTGACGAGGGCGACGGCGAGGTGAGTGCCGTTGGCGGTGATGGTGGCGATGAGGCCGAACTAGTTGGTGACGTGGCTGCTGAGCGGATGGCTGTGTGTGCGCCTAAAGGGGGAAAGAGGACAAGCAAAGGGTAAAGAAAATTGAGATTAGTAATCGATGAAAAAGAATCCGGCGTAGCATGGTCTCTTCGAGAAGTAAAAGGAAATCAAAAGTGTGTGTGTGTGCGCGTGTAAAGAGTGAGATAGTACGCGTAGAAATGAGAAATAATATTTATTAATATACAAGTATACAATTGTTTACTAGCGAAATATTTGAGATAGAGTTCGTATTATATTTAAGTTATTATTTTTTAATTTTAAAGCGAGAGGAGAGGTAGCTGGAGAGAGGCTTAATCTAGTTGAATTGTGTAAGAGTAAATGTGGAAGTATTCGAAACCACCTCTAGGTTAAATATACAAATAATTTAGAATTGGAAAAGCAGTTTGTATGTTCTGTAGAGATCGCTCTGAAAGCGCGATTTCAGAGAAAATTTATCTTTTTTCTATAAAATATTCTAAATAAGTAATGTAGCAAAACTCCTTTTTTAAAGCGAAAGTTGAAAAAAGTTTGCGTAGTTGAAATTTATAAGAATGAAGTAACTCGACTAACGCCCAAGAAGGCGTAGAACTGCTGGCGAGAGCATCGCATCGCATCATCGCTTTGATTTTCTCTGTTTTTTTATTGCTCTTTTGTTTGACTAAATTTTCGGATAGGCAATTCTACGCGCTTACTTGAGTTACTTAGCGTAATATATATTTTCCAACTTAAAATATCACTTTTAACGGTAAATAAATACAATAGAAAGAGTTCGAAATATATTTACATAATAAATTAAGACAAAAACACAAATGAAATGCTCAAAATAACAAATGTGGCATGCAACAATTTTACTACTACCTACATATGTATATTTGTATATAAGTACATACATGCGTATGTATTGATAAGCGTTAGATTACGAGCTACGAGCAAGTCAAAGGGAGTCAAGCATGCAGGTGCAAGAGATGCGCAGGCGAAGCCACGGGCGCTGGCTATGTAAAGCGGCATAACAGTCAAAATAAAAGCGAAAGCAAAAAGGCAAAGCAAGCGTAGTTGTTTGATCGGCGCATGAATTTCGAGTGTGTGCGCATGTGTGTGTGTTTTTCGCGTTAATTCATGTATATGAACGAGTGAGAGGGAGTTGAATGTGGCATGGCGTATGTATGTATGCATGTGTGTGATGATGATGACGATGAAGTTGATGATTTCGGCTGTTGACGATGACATAAAAATACAATAATGACGCCGACCGATGTCGTGTGTGTGTGCTCAGGTGATGGCTTCTAGGCTGATGAGTAATGATTAGCTGATGAATTAAGTAATCATAAGCAAAGATAAAAGGCGTATTCATAACTTAAATTACTTATGCAAGGACATACGTAGATGGCGGTCTGTAAAATATAGCAAAAACTTACCGAACTCAAAGGAGATGTACTAGATACATTCTAAATTAAGTATATTCATGTTGAGTTTATAAATATTTATTAGGGAAGAGATTTAAGATTATTTTTTAATTAGAAGAAGAACGCAGTGGAATTCCAAACAACGAGGGTGTGTGACGGAGACAATAGGAAAGAATACAGAGAGACAGATGCTTATATAGAGACTGATTATAGCTACAACTTCTCGCGGCATCAGTCCGAAACTCCGCCAAGATTACATGTAGAGTTCGGAATAGTTCTGGAGAGTTCAGTAGAGTTCTTAGTGTCAATACGGCGTTTAAGATGAAATAATACGAAGAGATGATTTACAGACGAAACCCCCGTTGAATAAGTTTGTGTAGCGGAGCGAAAAGAAAATAAGAACGACCAACAAAATCTCTCAGCAGTAGAACGTTTATAGATTATTTGTAAATATAACGATAAAATAAATATATTTTAAGTTTAGAAACTGAAAAACATTTTTTTGGAGAATTCAATTAACAGAAGTGGCAAACGGTCCTCTTAAAATCTCCAATATTTAAAATCGGATGTACGCATTATGTACATAAGTATGTAAGTATGAAGAAGCTAATTCAGTATAAGAGAAATAAAACTTAAAAATAAATAAAAAGTAAATAACTGTTTTAGTAAAAAAGCGAGAAATGGTTAGCCGAAATAGTGATAAATCAAAGAAATAAGCACTACCAAGGAACTTAGCGGTTAATCTCAGCAGAGGCGTGAGGTTGAAAAGTGCAGAGCAGATGTAGAGCCAGAAGCTGTTTTACTGGAGCTCCATAGCAGCTCATTATTCTACTTGTGAAGGTAAATATGTATGTACAAATGTAAGAATGTACACTGAAGAAAGTCTTCAGGCGGCAATCGATATATTTACATATATTTACCGTATGTACATACATATGTATGTATATTTGCATGTATGTATATATGTATGCATTCGTGCTTTCTTCACCAGATGATTGTTCTTTCGTATGCACTGTGCATATGTATGTATGTATTATTTAACTACAAGCTGACAGAATGGATAGTGGAGTGTCTTATAGGATAGCATTTAGATAATTAGCCCAACGGTATGCTAGAATCAATACGAGATATCAACAATACAGCAGTGAAATATTATCTATGTATACAATATAACGTTGTGAATGAGAACTAGACCTTTAACATTGATACCCGGACAGAGGGTCCAACTAGTTTAGAGAGATGTATATATAGAGAGAGAGAGAGTGAGTGATTGTGTGAGAAGATTCATTATAATTACGGAGAGTTGCACCTGCTAGTGTCGACGAGTGAGTTTGATAGTGTATATGTGAGAGAGAGAGAGAAAGAGAGGAGATTGTTAGACCCCAAAAGGATAGTGGGGGCCAGTAGGTAGAGTGAAAGACAACGGTTTAACAGATGAAGATATATATTCATAATTATTTGAGTGGATATAGTCCGTGAACGTGAACTAACTACTTGAAATAGCTCCAGTTTATTTTCGCTACGAGTTTGTTGTTGATGACTTTTTATTTGCTAACCTTGACGTTGGTATCTTCAATCAATCACAGTTTGGCATGGTTGACCCAAAAGCTCGTTAGGCTGCTTATTTGTAGATTTGTCATAAGCCACTAATTGCTTGAGTACTTTGGGCTCATCGCTCCAGTGCAAAAAGAGCTCACGGTTTCACTTTGGATGTCTGCTTTGAGGGGGTTGGGTCAGGGAATAAATTTTTGTAATTTCTTTGTACGCCGTTAAGGTTTATGATAAATACTTT
This sequence comes from Bactrocera correcta, assembly GCA_027475135.1. Taxonomy (NCBI): domain Eukaryota; kingdom Metazoa; phylum Arthropoda; class Insecta; order Diptera; family Tephritidae; genus Bactrocera; species Bactrocera correcta. Next base: position 150,989,341 of record CM050325.1, on the reverse strand, counting down.
GCTGAGCACATCAGAGATTGCTCGCGCTGTTGCTCCGCCGATGCACACACCTTCTGCTCTGAGCCGGCAGGTCTCCGCGTCGCCAAACGAAGTTCGTAGCTCGAGTCTTTTGTGTCGCTGCGTGTAGGCTTCAATGTGGCGCCGATCCATTTTGCATTTTTTATAATTAAATACTAGTTTTTTATGTTTTGAGTTCAGTTTGCAGTAAGCTAAGGCTAGTGAGTTCAACAAGTCCGTTGTCACCGGTATAGTTCCGTTGAGATACATAAGTTATAAAAATGTGTAAAGGGCATTACTATAAATGCCGTAAAAAGGTTTCTAGTTCGAATTGACTACATTAAGGAGTTTATATGCACGCACACATACACGCTTCGAATGCGTGCGTGTGCGTGTGGTAGACACAATAGAAGGCCACAGTGGGTAGTTGTGAGATACGGTGGTCATTTAGAATAAAAGTCTTGCACGAAAAAGTCGTACGATGTAGAACGAGTACGTATGCGGTTTCTAATTATATGCTGCGTAAATATGAAGGTTTGCAGCTATATACATTTGTTTGTATGCATGTTGCAGGTAAACCTATGTGTATATGCGTTTGTATATGCTTGAGCTCCTACAAGTATGCACCTAATATTGTACACCTAACCTAAAATATGATTTGTGCTTCCAACATATACACGTATGTATGTATGTCTGTATGTCAGAAGATATTGTATATAGTTGAGCAGTTATCGTTTTAAGTTGCTAGAGAGCTGAGTTGAGAATCTTATATGAAAAATTATGCTAACTTTCTTATATGTATATCTATATGTGTGTGTATGTATATATAATTGCTAATGCTTAAATTGTGAATTCTTCGCTAATCTATACTTTTCTGCAGTTGTCAATGTGTGTATGTCGCTAACTTCTAAGGTTTACAGTTATCACTAAGTTATGGCATTGCTTTAATGTTATTGTTATATTGTTTTTGTAATTTTCTAGATCTACGTTTTTTGTCGCTATAGTCGAGTCACTCGTCCGTACTCGGCACGCAAGTCGAGACCCGAACCTAAAGCTTTGGTCTGCGTCGGCATCGGTGGCGACGGGTGGCGTTGGTACATGTAGTAGTCGTACAAGGTCATTATTTGTCGTTGTTTTATGAGATTCTGCAAATGGAATGCGTCGTCTTGGCGAGAATGTGGTTGTTGCATTTGTTGCACTGAGTCACCATGCCGCCATTGCTGGTACTCAGTATAGAGGTAGTGTTGTTGTTGTCGTTGGTGCTGTTGCTGCTGTTGTTGTGATTGTTGTAAGTGATATTGGTATTGTTGTTGCTGCTGCTGCTTCTCATCGCATTTGGGCAGCTGAGCCAATGTGTTCAGCTGTTTGCTGGCAATCGGGCTCGTCTCCCGTGCGGCTTCAGTATGCGAGCTTTTTGTGCTTTCATCCATTGGCTTTGCTAGTGTGGTTGTTGTTGGTGTTTGTGTTGGTTTTGGTTTGAGCGCTATTGGCATTGGGGCGATTGTTACGGATGGCAAATTGCAATTATACAAATTGCGCATCGCGTTTCAGATCGACGAGTTGAACGGGTGATAGAGCTTGATGTCCTTCATTTCCATTTCGCCGGGGCGCGATTTGTGGTATGTGTAAATGTGTGTCATCAGGGAGTTGCGCGAGCAATATACGCGCTCGCAGATGATGCAGCGGTACTCCTCTTGGCGCACGGCGTGCTTGTCGGCGATGTGACGTTTGAGCGAGGCTTTCGAACATAGAAGCTTACCACACAGATGACATGAGAAGAGTTTCTTAGGCGAATGTCCTGGAATTTTTGTAAGTTAAGGATTTTTGGTTTGTACCGATTAACGTATAAATGCAAATAATCATTCAAATCACGCAAATGAACTTAAATAACAATTCTTATTCAGATATTTTGTATGTGAGTACCATAGTAGACGTGTATGTATGTATGTGTGTATGTATGTATGAAGTATATAGTAGTATATTCGATAATAGACATTAAAGTAGGTGAGCGTACTCATAGTAGATGTGTGGGTGTGTGTGTAGAGTGGTACTATATAATCCAGATACTTATGTATATACTTAAATGTTTGAACAACGGTAAATGTATAGCAAAAATTGACCAAAACGAAAAACGTGAAACGAGAAAACGCTGACCAATGTGCAAGTTGGCGGATGATTTCGGTTATGCGCTTATTGCGTAACTGTACCTACACACTTACAGCTACAATAAATAATCGAGTATAACATATATCCATATATGCTAATAAGTAAATGTATGTGTATGCATAATGCACTCGCGGTGCATTAGTATGGTGAATAAGGTGACTTGTACCCTTTCAAAATTGAACTGAAAAATAAAAATTGTTCCACAAACAAACCAAAGAATAAGGGAAAATTGCATGAATGGCTTACGTACACTTTTTTGGGATGCAGTTATTACAAAAACAACGAACATACATATATCTGTGAGCAGCAAGTTGCGCATAAGCACCGCTGATGAAAGGATCGTAGCCCAAACGGAACAGAATGCGTCACATGTGGGTACACAATACAGAGCTACATTTATGTTAACTAGCTACGATGATATATGTTTACTTATAAAATATGATACCACACACCAAGCGAAGCTATTGCGACCGAGAAAAGTCAGGCAACTCGTCCAACCCGGTATAGCGACAGCTGTTTCCTTGGTATTAGTGATTTTATTTCAAGGTAGGTTTCAGTTAGTAGTCCTTTTTCGTAGAACCAATACCAAATGATTAGTGCAAAATTCATATTAAATAAATATTGATCTACATTAACACATCATTAGTCAGCATTTATAGATGGAAAGACGGCACTAGAGAGATGATTGCTGTAGGCGATGCACCGCAACGGTACATTGCGCGCTTAGAACGGAGAAATCCAGGTGCAAAGAGAGCGCAGCAGTAAGCGGCGGGGTCAAGCGCTCACAGCAAAGTCTTACCTTGTTTTAACAGTAATTATTATATATGTAAGTGTGTGTTTACTTAAATATTTGTATGTATATATGTATGTATGATATGAATAATTGAGCTTTTATGAGCGGTCAGCTGTTAACCTTGCCGAAAGGGATGTATGTAAGATAAGAATATTTGAAGCATAGCAATACCACCTCTCATCATTTCAAAAGATGAGACCCATTTCATACACAGTCTAGCCGAAGAAAAGCTCAAAACAAACGCTCCATTTTATACGTTTTTTCACAGTTGGATTTTTATTTAAAATAATAATTCGATAAATTTTTTGTTCTCTACTGCACTTCCTTCTTCTCTATTTTGCAACTCTTTACGAAAATACTTTGTCGTTTTGTTGTTAAGTGAATTTTCTTCTCAGTTTTGCTATAAATACTTTGTTTTCTTTGCACTGTGTAGTGCCTTTCAACTTTATCGTGTGTAGTATGTGTGCCTGTGTGCGTGTATATATTTATTAGCACAAGTGATAACGTAAGTATGTATGTAGTCAGTGTTTTCGTGATGTGACCTTGGTCTAATGTAACTTAGAAAGAAGATCTTCTAACTCGTTGTTTAACCGAATGGCGTCGGGGGAGCAGAGACGAAGATTTGATTGCTTGTGGCAATGCCAAAATGGGCGAGTAAGAGCGCACAGAAGAGAGTAAGTCTATATTTGAGGTTTTTGAATGCTTTGTGCAGATACTAAACCTCATCAATAAGCTGTGATCTGTGTTTTAGCAAATTTCTCAGTTTTATTTTAAGTTCTCTTAATCTTTATATTTTGACTTGTTTTCATCTTAAACGCCCGCTCCTCCCTACTTTGCTGCTTTGAAGAATTTCTCCCCCTCACTCTTCAAATAACTCTTCGGCATCACAATGAAAACAAATTGCAATTTGACGCATTCGATTCACAATTTCGAAACTGAAAGCAGCAATGCGCTCATTGGTCCTCACAGATAAAATGATTCTGTTTAAATAAGAAGCCATGCTTTTCATAATAAGCACTAACTTCGGGCTTCGGGCTGTCACTGTTTATGGCTAAGAGTACTATATTTCTATTGCGGTAACCTTCATTTAGTTTATTTTATTGGAGCTATGGTTATTATAGGTTTTTAGTTATTGTTATGACTTAAGAGAGTCTTGCGGCAATTATCTTAAAAACCAGTACACTGTCCACTTTGCTCTTTTCGTATTTATCAGCTTATTGGCTCTTCCTTTCTATGGTCTATGGTCTATGGACTATGGACTATGGTCTATGGCTTATGTCTATGGTTATGTTTGTATTCTAAGAACATGTAGCTCGGAGTTGTACACACATAATTCACTTAGGAAAACAATAAGAGACACGACATTCTATTTTTTTTGTTTCGATTACAGTTGTTATGTTTTTATTGTAAGAATTCAATATTTCCATAATGCTATATAGTATGCAGTAGTAATTGTAGTAGTAGTAGTAGCTTGATGTTTGTATGAGTAGTTTATTGGAGATGGACAGGTGGACTTGGGGTGCTGTGAGAGTGTATGGAGACCTTATAGTATGCAAGTGTTTGTGCGGGTGTCGGTGTGAGTGTGAAGGAAGTTGGGATCTGAAGGATGCAGACAGGATTTTTGTAGGTATGTGTTTGTATATATGAATATTTGTATGTTTGTATGGCGGTTGGCTGATGCTTCTGATGGATTTGTCTTATAGCTATTTGGTTTTTGTATGCGTACCACATGTGGTGGTGTGGTACTTTATGTTTCGTTCATATATTATTTGTTTCAATCTTCTACAGTGGCTCACGTTTGCGTTGTATTATGTGTAAAATTAACGTTAAAGGACACAAGTTGAGAAACATTGAACGTACAAGTGTATAGTATATGTATGTATGTAATTATGTATCTATGTATGTTGGTAATGGTTTGTATATAAATTTGTTTATAAACGACATTTAATAATAAAAAATCATATTAACAAACGAACATTATTTCTCTTGCTTTTAATTACAATAAGCATTTAAAGTATTTACAATAAAATTACTCTTACATACATTACTTACATGTGTAATGAACTATAAACTTCATTTTACATTTTTTTTTTTGCTTTTGTCACACTCTGGAGACTTCTGTGTACAAGTTTTAGGTTTAGCTTTTTGTCATATACATATATATATGTATATATATATTCGTTTCATTACATACACTTTTTTTACAAGTTTTATAAAATTCTATTTGCTATTTAATGGATATTATATATCGTTCTCATACACTTTTCTCATTTACAAAATCAGAGTCTTGCCTTTCCTACTCCTACATATGCACAAACGCATAATGATTATACTCGAATGTATGTATTTATGTATGTATGTAAAGCATATTATATAAAACATTAATTTTCTAAACTATATTTATTAGTGAATTTAATTCGTAAGTGTGTTAGTAAAGCACTTTAGTTCAAACTAAGTATATACGCATATCTCATATGAGAAATGCTGAAATAAAGTTAACGGTACCCCATAAATATGTATGCGTGTGTATCGAAACACTTCCTCGCATATCGTATGTGGACTTTTCAGTTGTCATCTATATAAAACTAATGTGTGTGTGTGTGTAAATATAAACGAGAAATACCGTATATAAAGCATAAAAAAGTTTTGAACTCCTCACAGCGTTGCCGTTCAGGCTAGTGCCGTGATAAAGGTGGTAAATCAAAGGTAAAAAACTAAATTTAGTAAAAATAAAAAAAATATATTTGATTTTGTGTAAATAATAAAATTTGGTATCAAATTGTTATAATAAAACAGACTTTCACCTCCAAGAATATGCCTAGTATTTTTTCTAAAATTTAGTACGAAAATTAAATATAAAATCCCACTTTTTCTGCAATTCAATTTGCTTACTTAATACATGGATATTTACTTGATTTTGAGTTCGACTAAAGTTTCAAGTAAATTTTCATAAAATTCTCAATTTTGCACATTTTGTTTTGCTTCTAAAATGTCTTTCCGAAATATGGTAAGTATCAAACATTACGAGCGATTTATTTTTATTATTTCGCTCAAAATATACAATTTCATAAACAAAACAAAAAAAATTTGTGAAATCATTTTTGGTTTTTAAATTTTACTTCTTTCGAAATGCCAATTCTCAGTCTTCTTTAAATGAAATGAAAATTATTAGATTACTTTCTTCATTTTCTCGAATTTCTATAGCTAAGCGCAAAAATTTTGATTCAATATAATCATGTGTTTGTGTGTCACACACACTTCACACGCCCTTCATGCCAATTAATCACGAATCACAATTTTTAGTCAAAAATTTCACAATAACGATAGAGTTGTATACATACATATACCAAAAAAGTGTATGTATATCAATTTGCCCAAGAGCAGAACAAAAAAATAATAATTTTTGCACGAGATTTAAATCTATTTTTTTTATAATTTGCCTAAATCTATCAGTTCTTGCTTCTGCTGACACGAAACTCCCTTATCCCGAATAGTACAAATTTTTTTATCGACAACAACTACTCTGCCATCAGTGTTGATAAAATTAAAATTTCTTAGTCAATTCAAAAGTTTTGAGTTCCGTCAAAAAACACGAAAAAAGTGACGAAGAAGGCCCGTGTGATTTAATGATTTCGCCATGAATTGTAATATTGTTAAAAAAATATTTGTTTTAATACTCCAATTTTTCGAAAACGTCTACAAGAACAAAAAAAAGTTGCTAATATTTATACACAGTTATGTACATATGTATGCGTGTACATACCATCTAATTATCGCCTATATACAAAGGTGTAGTTCTACTCCTTTACTTCTTTATATAACTATGTGTGTGTATATGTGTGTGTGTAAATATGTATGAGTGCTTACCAAACAGCAGATGCCCTCCCTACCTATCCTTAGCCTAATTAGTTTAAAACTTCGAAAATCCTATGCTCTGCATGTGAATCTTGAATAATCCGCATAGCCACACACATACTTATGCATCGTTGCATGTGTATATATACAGTTGTGTGAGTGTATATGTATTGGTTGTAGGTAAACGCTTAAATGTTATTGGCTATATGAAGAATTTTATAAGTGTATGTGTGTATACATATAGTTTTTACATTTGCCCTCACATATATGCACAGGCATGTACGTATGTATTTGTAACATATCATATTTCTATACATTTGCAGTTGCAATTGTTATTGTTGCAAGGGCTTTACATATGTATGTATGTACATATGTCTATACCGAAATGAGTCCATTGAAAGTCGCACTCGAAATGCGTATGTATGTATGTTTGTATATATGTATGTGGGCTGTGCTTCGTGCAGCCTCCGTGGGCTGACACACTGACGCACTCGTGAGTCGTGCTGGTTAACTGGTAACGACCATACTTAATAACTATTTGCTTCCTTTTTCCCCTTCTATACACATTAATTAGTACATCAATATATATGTATACATATAAAGTTATATATGTATGTATGTATATATAACGAGAACTTACACTAAATAAATTTGTATTGTCAACAAATAAAAATTGCACATCTCATTATTATCATTCTACCTACTCGCAAGTGTATATGTTTGTGTGTACGTTTCTGTGTGTGTGTGTGTGTATGTTGCTAGTTGTTGCTGTTTATGTCATTGTATTAAAGTAGTTTGCTTTGGGTTCGAATTCGAAGCACATGCCTTTGTATGTGTGTGTCCAACTGCTCTGAGCGCGCCAAGTTGAAACCCCAAAAACTGTGCGCCAACGATATGTTCAATAATCAAAATCAGAATTCGAAAATAAAATAAAATTGCTCTAACAGTCTTCAATCTTCGCCCAACCCCTGATATTCACACAGTTTTGTATTTGTTTCTTTCATGAAGTTACGCGGTATGAAAGAGCAGAGAGGGACTTCTAAAGGTCACGTCCCTCCTTTATCAATACCTAATGTCCGCTTAGTCCTTATCAGAATGTGTGTGTGCTGTACTCCGTGCTTTCGGGATCTGGACCAAACCGTTATCTCTATTCTTAAATTAAATTAATATGTATATGTCCACAGTGCATTCGCTTACATATAAGAGTCCTTGATGTTGTACATCGAAAAATTATATCTTAATATTTTGTTCATAAACTCAAAAAAGAGATGTAAAAAATCACAGTTTTGCATTCTTGCTTTTTTCAATTCAGTTTTAGTTAAATCCTTTATCAATGCTTTTTGCATGCTTCTGAGTTTTTTTTGTTCCGTTACTTTTTTCATATTAAAATCCTTAGCTCGCTTCACTGTGGGAGGGTCGGTCGGTCTCTCACTGCGCTTCGAACTTTTTAGTTGGAGCCTCAGCTCCATTTTCACTTTTTTGGTAACTGTTTTTTTGAGTTTTGTTTTTATTGCTCATTTTTCTTTCGATCACTTGATCGGTACGGTCGGTTTAGTTGGTAGTTGGTAATAGGTTTAGTTTCCGTAGAACAATTTGATCTACTGCTTTGAGGTGCTACTTAGTGCTCTAACAGATTAATGCGCTCATAATGGTCCGCTCCTCGGTCTACACCTCCACCGCCGTCGCTGCTCCTGCCAGCTCCGCCGTAATGATCCATCTGTGTTAGGTCTACGGTTGGCGGCAGTTGATGACCATACTGTAAATCAACCATTGATGAAACTGGCATTGGGCCTTGCCCCATGGTGGACAATGGACTCATGCTTGCAGACAGCGAGGGTGGTGGTGGCGGCTGTGGAGCGTTCAGAGCAACGTGGAAGAGCTGCTGCAGCAAATGATGTTGATCTTATAAGAAATCCATGCAGGGCTTCACCATATTGGGTGATGACTGTTGCTGGCCACCATGTGAGAGCTGCACTCCGGGTCCGGCGCTACCCCCACCTGCCACCGCTGCTGCGCCTACTATTGGCGAGAGTAATAACTCGGCTGCTGCGGCAGCGGCCGCTGCTGCTGCTGCCACTGCGTTGCCGTTGCCACCCCCTCCGACACTATTATTGGCAACTGCTGCGGCACTCAGCGAGCTGAGCGACTGATGCAGTCGGCTGCTAGGACTTCCGCTCACACCGCCGCCCACCGCGCTGTGGTGAAAGTAGGAGTGGTGGTTCTTCTGACGGCGATGATAAATGCTCTTGTGGTTGTTGAGACTATTTAACGTGCGAAAGACCTTGTGGCATAAATTGCAAACGGCATTGTTGAGCGGCTGCAAATGTTGTTGTTCCTTGTGCCGCTTCAGCGTCAACTTTGTGCTGAGCAATTTGCCGCATACGTCGCAGCGGTGGCAAGCGTTCAGTGGCAGCGGTAGGAGCAGACGACTGCTTCCGCCCACCATATCGCCGCCACGCGTCGACGAGAGTATGCCTGCTGCGGATCCGCCAGAACCGCGACCGGTGGGCGAGGGTGAGAGCGAGGAGCGTCGGTGGTGTAGTAGATGGTGATGGTCCAGAGGTGAACCGGTTCGCGACAAGTGATGGTGGTGGTGTGAGGACGCGCTTAGTTCGTGATGTGCGTGTAGATGGTGTGATGGCAACATGCCGAGTGGCAGCTGTTGATGGCCAAAATGCGGATGCTGGTGGGAGTGATGCGGTGAAGGTGGTTTCATGTGCTGCGGTGCTGGTAATGGCGGTGGTGTGGACGCAATCACATCTGACGGGGAGGATGCCGTCGAGAGGTGGGATTGTGTGTGATGTGGCTGCTCACTGGCTGGTCGCTTCGGCATTCGGTGGATTGGCGAGTGCGGGCTGCAGTCGGTGTTCGAACGGTCTGAGTCTCGGTCACCGCGCAAATGCTGGGGAAGCAATTGCTGTTGGTGGTGCGGAGATGATGCTTCCTGTTGTTGGTGGTGATGATGAAGGTGTTGGTGGTGTTGTTGCTGCTGATGATGGTGGTGGTGGAACTGATGAGCGGAGCTTGTGGTGGCTGTGGTTGTGGTAGTGGTGGTGGTGGTGGAATGGTGGAGATGTTCATGTTGCAGTTTTTGGTTGCTACTACTACTTGTATTGGGACTGCCACCGGGTATTATAACGCCGCCAAGCAGGTTGGTGCTTCCACCTATATGACATATAGGAAGAGAAGAAAAAAGAGACAATAGTGACTTTGTTTGCTTGCTATCAGTTTTCGATTTTTTTGTTTTTAGTTATTTTCTTGTATGTTTGTTTTGTTTTGCTTTTAGTATTCTGTTCTGTTCGATTGTTCTGCTTTAATGTTTAGTTTGTTTTTCAGGTTGTTGTTCGCGGTAGAGAACCGTTCTGTCTGTCTGTAGTGTCACGTGTTCGTTTGTTATGTTTCGGTGTTGTGTAATTTACGAGTTTTTCGCGTGAGTGCTTGGTGTCTACTTTCTGTGAATGTCTTGGTACACTAACAAATCCAGGCTCAAAAATGTATCATAATTTTTTCTTGGTAAATCAATCTTCGTGAAATTTTAATGAAAACTTCGGTCGTATGATTTCTATGCTTGTTGCTATTCCTGTTGAAAGGAAATTTATCATATTCAGAGATGCAGTTCGTGTTTTCTTTGACGACGATAAACAAAACAAACCATGTATGACTAAATCGTTGATTGGTTTTCAGCATTTGCTCGCTCAGGTGAAATTACCGTAACCAGGACTCGGCGCACAACGCATGCAAACGAAGCGCAGCAGCAGCCGAGGAGCGAACTTTGAGAAGAGCACTCCACAGCCGCAAGCTGCGCTTGGTCCTCATGCATTAATTGTACGTTGGTCGCTTTCTGGAGGTGGACTGCCGAGTCCTAATGCCATTGGAACCAATTGCTATAATTGCTTTGATCAGTTTCTCGTTCTTTTTTTGATTTCGTTGCATTGCAGCGCGTGTTGGAATTTCGAAATAAAAAACGTAAGTCAAACAAAAAGTGTTTGAGTCGGCGATGGAAATCATCGAAAACGCTGTTAGCGTCTGAATTTTGCATTGTTTTTTCACTTAATATTTTTCAGTAAAGTAAGTTAATAATTTTTGAAATTTTGAAACATTTTTGGCCTGATTGATTTGTAGTTTTTGTTTTCTGCGATATTTGTTTTTATTTTTTCTTACAATAATTCTCTCTCTTTTTTAAGCTTTTATTGTTATTTGTCACTAGTGTCTCTTTTGATGCTTCTTTTTCCTTTATATTTTTTGATACAATTTACTTTCTTTTTTCTCTTTTTTTGTAAAGGTTAAGGGGAGCTCACCAACCTGTGACCCCCAGCCAACCGGTTGACCCGGCGGCAGGGCGGCTGGATGGCGAATGAGGGTGTGGTAGTAACAGTTGTTGCAGTAGTAGTAGTAACAGCAGTAGAAGGCACTTGGGTCTAGGAATGTGGTGGGGGTTGGGGTGAGGTGCAGGGTAGAGCGATGAAGTAGTTGACAATTTTCGGGTTTCACATAAAATTGCTAATAATTTTGCATTTCGATTTTCAGATTTTAAATAAATTTCAATTCTTAAATTTAAAAATGAATTTTGAAATAAAAAAAAATAAAAAATGTTTTTTACTTTTAAACCAATTATTCTCTTTGATATATGTTGTTTGTGTTAGATGATAATGAAAAATGTGTTTCGATTTGATTGCAAACTGAACTGGGACTGCTTAGCGGCCCTCGGCGAGAAAGGCTGCTTGGCAGATCTGTATACCAATTGGTTCCAACACGACCACACACGATTGTGATAGCGAAGACACACATACTCCCATATTATATACCAATACATACATATGCAAATGCTAAATACGCTGGGATGCGACTTGGATAGACTCATTGTTTTCTTTCAACATACCTGTTACATACAATGTACTTGCAACATCCATAATTATAGTTGTGGTTTATAGTGGCTTTCAAGCAGTTTCAAAATATTTAATTTTAGTATTTTAAGTTGATATTCAAAACATGTGGTAACATTCTAAGTTAGCTAGTAATGGTATGTACGTATGTATGATTTTAAACAAAACTCTTTATTTGCTAATTAATACTAGATTAACAATAGGTTAATATATATGTATGTATATGTATATGTATATAAATATATTTATTAGTATACGATTTTATTAAAAACGAACACAACTGAAGTAAAAAGTATCTCGATCGCTTAAATCGCTTAAAGTGCCTAGGCCTAGTCGAATATAAAATAGTCGATGACAAACATATATTGTATAAAGTATTTACATGTTATGGTTATACCGTTAATTTCCATCTACATTCGTAGTACATCCCTTTCACTTCGTAGATCGATCGGTCGGTCGGTCGGTCGGTCGGCCCTTGTATGTGATTTTTGTGGACGTGCATTATACATACTTAAGTTTTCCATTAAATCTATGATTTCAATTTTTGCATTTTACTTTTTGCTTTGCTTTTCTTTTCAATGTACAAAATTCATAGCAAATTGGCGGATTAAAAATATCTAAGGCGTTACTTCTGTTGTAAGTTTGAGAACATTAAAGCCATTTCAGGGTACGCACCTTTGTTTACAATTATCAAAATAATGCGCGCTTCTTGTTGGTAAGGGATCTGTGCCCCGCGAGACGACTTGCTTACTACGACTACATATATTTTAATTTTTCTTCGTCTACAGCTTCACTTCACTTCTTGTTTACTATTTATCCTGTCGAACATACCTCACTGCAGCATATACCACATGTGTCTGAATACGTGGAGGTATGTATGTACTATTTAGTTCCGGTCGCGTCTGCGCCTGAACGTGTTCTAATTCTACTTATTCACTTATTTAACATAGGCTAAATATTAACGAGCACCTGAAAACATAACAATTTCACCACACCTGCTTCTAACATCTACAACATGAGGCGCTGGTGGCAGGCACCCGCCTTTTGCGTTCGCTTAAAAATTTATATTGGTCAGGTAGTCAAAGTACATGAAACCCTATGAGGATGAGCGATGGTTGACCGGTGCATAGTAGGAGTTGTGCATCACGGCCACGCTGGCTAAGCCCGGTGACTGGGCCATATCAGCGCCGCCGATGGTCTCCTGCTTCGGCTGTTTCAGGTTGCGATGGTAGATGCTCTTATGATTGCGTAGACTGTTCAACGAGCTGTAAACACGCTTGCAGATGTTGCAGACGGGTTCTTTGGTCGGACGCATGTGCACGTTCTGTATGTGGCGCTTGAGGCGGGTCAGAGATGACAGATTCTTGTTGCACGGATCGCAGCGAAATTCGTCAGCGCCGCCCCCACCGCCGCCTCCGACGCCCGAAGTATTCAGACTACCAGCGGAGGTGTTGGCAGCCGCGCTGCTGGACGCTGCCGCCATGTTGGCCATAGCGGCAGCTGCAGCGGCGGCGACAAACATTTGCGATTGCTGGACGGCGCTGGTTGCGTTGCTAATACCGCCGTTGCCGTTGTTGCAACCATTGCCGGGATTGCTCCCAGAGTTCTGACCGTGTTGATGCTGCTGCTGGTGCTGGTGGTGGTGGTGGTGATGATGGTGCTGGTGCTGGTGCTGGGAATTGGCCTGCATGAGCGCGGCGGGCAAGAGGTTGGATGTATTGTTGCTCGAGGTGCTGCCGCTGGCACTGTTGTTGCTGCAATTGGCGCCACTGCTGCCACTGCCATTGTTCGAGGCACTGCAGTTGGCGGTGAATGTAGTGAGGTTAAGGCCACAGATACTTGAGGCTGCTGGCCGTTCGGAGGGGGGGTTATCGCAATTAAGTGAGCGAGCATTTTCATTTGGTTCGGCGTAGCGATGGTCGGCATAGTTGTTGGTCATGTTACAGTTGAGCATGTTGTTGTAGTAAATATATTTGTGGCATAGGTTTGTTGTAGAAGTGGAATTTGCCGTCAGTTGACCTGACGACAATGTGGAAGAAAGTCATAAAACGTTGGATTAGCCCAAAAGACAACAGTCAGTTCAGCGAGTTAGGTATTAACGATTGGAAGAATAAACTAATGGTAACAGTAACGGTAACGGTAACTACGAATAATCTTTAACAAATTTAGGAGAAACCGAATGGAATTTCGACTGAAAATCAAACGATTCTCTATGAAAATTTCTCTCTTATTTTCGCTTTGAATTTGCTCTTCTTTTTTGAGTTTTGCTTTTACAGGTAGTTGGTTCAGGGCATTACGCAAGCCACCGCCGTTACGGCTACGAAATTTAACTTTGGATTTATTTATTTATTTTAAATTCTTTTGAGAATTCTATATTCTAATTTATAAAGACTAATGTTGTATTTGCTTGTAAGCTATGAAATGCTGTGCTGTGCCGACCACTGTGTAAAGGTGGACAAATTTATTTCTTCTTTGATTGTTTTGCATTCCTTAACTCGAGCCTACGGGGAGTGGGTGACAGGAAGGGGAGTGCAAATTTGTTGCAGTTCACGCTTATCGAGTGTCAACTGTACTTCGAACTTATTTTTACTTGAATATGTTTTTTCGTGCTCGTAGCTATTTCTATTGTATTGAGTCGAGGCCATATTTATATTTTACATGAAATCCGTTTTGAAATTTTACCGTTACTAAATTTTTCGCTTTTGTGTAAATCAGATCTTCAATCAGACTCTCATTTTCAGTTTCATATTTTATTTAGCATTTGTGCTTAACTCATTGGCTGGTGCAATTTAAGAGAAGGGGTGAAATTTTATTTTTTTCCTCAATTTTTTGTTAATAAGTGGTATTTTGTGTAGCGTGTGTATGTGTTCAACACCATCACCATTGTGTGTGTAGTGGAGTTTGGATTGGACAATTGGTGGCAATCACCTGAGGTTACTTCTTCAAACAGATACGTGTCGGTAGCATGGCTTTGACAATGCTTCATAGTTCTTGCGATTCAGCGGCTAACATAAATTAAATAAAATTGTTTAAAACCACTTGGGATTTGGCGGGGCGATTGAGTTGAAACTATTTTGCATTCGGTTAAATTTAGTTTGCATAGTTCTCCTTTCGAATTGTGTGTGTTTTTGTAATCTTTTTAATTTGGGTTGAGTGGGAATGCGGGTGTTTGTGGGGTCGGGGGCTAGGGGCAGGAAGTTGGGTGCTTTCGATTTACGACTTCAAATTAGCTACTTATTTTACATTACAATTTACAAACATGAAGCTGATATGAATATTATGCAGTCCTAAGAATTACAGTTTTTGTTCCAAGAAAAAATTACCAATAAATACCGAATATGATTTCGAATACCAAAAGTACAATGTTGACGCATCAAAGCTCGTCCAACATTTGGCTACCAAATTATTTTGTTTTCAATTCCACTGCCGATTCACTATTCGGTGGCGCGATCAATTTCTTGTCGAATTTGTTAGTGTACATTCAGCTTTAGCGTACAGTGTGAGTAGAACATTCGCGAAGTTCGGTTGTTCTACTTATGTTGTTGTTGGTTATTTTTGACATTATTTGTGGTTTTGCCTCGTTTTAGTGTAAACTTAAAATTGTCCTCCTACCAAAGTGTCCATAAATCAATTAATACTGATATTGTTGCGCTTGATTTTCGGTACTTAATAGTGTGTGTTTGTTTTTAATATAATAATAGTTGTTGTTGTAAGCCTTACATGACTAGCCAATACAAAATATAAAAGGATAAGATATAACTTAATACATAATAATTTGTGTGGAAGTAAAGTTCGGAAATTTGGAAAAGATTGCGATTGCGCAACTCGCTCTCGGCGTTGGACGAGTGAACACACCCTTATGGATTTTATTTCGTGAGAGATACCGAAAATGTATGCGTGTTCGTTTTTTGCTCGGTCTGTGTCAAAGAGACTCCTCGCTTTCAAAATTGAATTCCGAGTCAAGTTGGAACGCGTGAGTCCGTCTGTCTGTGAGTTGGTATTTAGGCTTAAAAATTTTACAGTTAAATCTTGCGTTATTCTGAATTGATTCCCATGCAAATTTTCTCAAATAGTTTGATGTTGATTTTGCCCAATTTTGTTTGTTTTCTTTGTTGTTGTGTTTACTTGAACAATTTTGTGAGTTTTCTTGTGATTTTCGCTTAATTTTAACCCTTCGGTGTGTACAATAGCTTCCAATTCGAAATGCAAATACTTAATTATAACTTAAAATTTAATTTTTACAATTTTGTCGTGGTAATTTCGAAACTTAAGTCTACAGAAAATATATATCTCTTAACTCCACCAATCATATATGTATATATGCGTGTGTATGTAATTATGTCATTTTCCATAGCTTAAATAATATGTACTTTGTTTGTGTATGCTGCTGTCACTAAACATAGAATGGACTATGTATGTGTGTGGGTGTGTCTATTTCTTTGCCTGAGTGTCTTGATACGAAGTAAATTCTTTGTTTTTGTACTTCATAATCTCGGCTTCATGATTAGTCATCCAATTAAGCGCAACATATGATTAGTAAAGTAGTGTGGCACATGGCTTTCCTCTAAATTTGCTGTTAGTTTTTTGTTATTGTTGTTATTATTGTTGTAGTGGTTAGTTTGGAGCTTAAAGCAAGCGTTCGGTGTGATGTGTGGGAATGTTGGAAACGCATTCGCAGGTGTGGTTAATTGTGTGTGTGCTTGTGTGAGTGGTAAAGAGTGGGTGCGTGAGTGGGTTAGTGAATTGGTATGGACCCTGAGAGCGTGTGTTAGTGAAGAGCAAGTGTGAGTGCGTGTGAACGTGGATCTTCGAGGGGTTGCACGTGCAACAGCAAGTGTTGCATGATTTAGTTTTTAGTTTTTGTTTTTGCGTTAACTGCATTTATTGCTGCGAAGCAGTTATTTTTATATTGTATTTAGGTGTATATGCTTATGTATGTGTGTTCGTGTTTGTGGGGCTGTGTGGTTAATAACAATTATTTGGTTTGTTCTCGTTCACCGCCGGGGGGGTTAACGGTTTTGAGCAAGGAAATTTGCATCGACTAATATTTTCGAGTGCCAATTGTTTGGGACGGTTTGGGGCGTCGATGGGGTGGAAGTGCGAGGTTAGCTGGTCTCTTACTCTAACACGCCTGCTTCAGTTTACAGCCAATCTTTATAACTTTGCAAACAAGTAATTTAATTCAATAAAAAAAATTATATAACAAAAAAAAAATTAACAAAATTTTGTTCCTGCCTTTGTTTTTGTTGTTTTCATATGCTGTGCTCACTCTTGTATTCGTACGAAAATAAGTGCGCGCCGAATTGCGCACATTAGGGTGGTTCATACGTCCTGTTCGAGTGTTCGCCATACACACACGTGCATATGTATGCGCATTTGTAAGTATTTCCTATACATATGTACGCATTTATTTACCATATATAACATATATTGCACAAGAACAGTTAATGTCTTTGAGTTAGTTATTAGGGAGCGGGATGTGTTACCATCAAATTGCAACACTGAATTAAATCACAACGTAAATTTGTATGAGTGATGATGTAAGCAAACAAAAAAAAGTTAAAAAACGGAAAATATTGAATATTAAAAACATGTAAGAAACGCAAAAGGCGATCACTGTACAACAAAGCTGTATGTGTTAATGGGAAGTGCGACTTCTTATGGCCCGCACCTTCCCTCCTCATTTCACAGCAGTTTTAATTAAACAAACAAAACATTTAGAATAACAAGTATATATTTTTGGGCATAACCTAAGGGTTAATAAACGTTCAGTATTGCATTTGTAATAATTTCGAAATCAAAATGCGTTCGCTCTGCTGACACATAGTTTTCTATAGCAATTATATACTGATCAAAACACACATACATGACGAAAAATTTCCATTGTAAATAGTTAAAAGTTTGTGGTCGTGTGTGTGTGAAATTCAAAGCAAAATGGTAACAATTATCACACTTATTTGAAACGAAAATTGAAACACACTTGACTCATGGCTTCAAAGCAACGCTTTTCAGTTCAAACATCGACAAATAAAAAGGAGTTTACTTAAATCAAAAGTTTCTCTAATTAATTTGGCGCCTTGTTGTTGGCCGGCTCAATTCATACGAACAAATATTTATGTATGTAAATCTAGGGAAGTACAAAATAGGCGGAATACGTATAATGTTGCGAAACTAAACATTCAAAACAATATATGTGTGTGTGTATGTATGCGTGTGCGCATGTTTGTACAGAACACAAAAGTATGCAATTACAGTTAGTAAAAATTGGTAACATAACGAAAACATAGACAACGAAAAATGTCGAAAATATCACAAATATATTTATATTTACTCTTAGGCACGTACGAATATGAATGAGTAAGTAAGAGGAGAAAATTTTCATTTCTTTATATTGCCATAAAATACGAATACAAAATTAGCACACAAAAACAAATATCACGGAAAATATATATTTGGGCTTTTCACTCAACGTCGGTGCTGCCGCTTTTGGGCGGAGCAGCCTTGCTAAGCAAATGTTCCCGCGAGTTGCGAACACTTGCTGACTTTTCAATATTTTGTTTGCGAATTTCATACTCTGTTTATATTGATCTTTCTATTGCTCGTGCGTAGCTTACAGACGTTGGCGTTGACATTCGGAGAGGCTTTCGGAATGGTCGCGAACCGCGTATTATGCAAGGGCAACGCGTTAATACTTCTTGTGGACGGAATGCAACGAGGACGGCTCATTATTTAAGTCTCGTGAAGACTGTTTTTTACACTTTTTAAACCTTACAGTAAAATGACCATGGAGACGACTCGTGTGAATGTGTATGAATGAGCGAAGAGAGGAAGTAGAAGCAGAGGCGTTTGAGCACCAACGAGAACAACCCAACACACAACACTTATCGAGCAATCAGCAACACACACGTACATGTGTGCAGCTTTGGAGTCGCTAACGTGCGTAAGTGCTTGAGTGTGTGTGTGTTGATTTCTAAATAAACTACAAATGAACTTGAATAAATTCGCCGAAAGTGTGAAACTTGTTGCGCGGCAGTTATTATGTGTTGCCACAGCTTAATTAGTCGTTAAAACGCCTGTGTGTATGCAATAAATTTGTTGCGAACACTTTGAAATATTGTATGTGTGCGCTTGTGTGTGTTTAGCTAATCAAAATTGAAGTTAAACACTTTTGCGCCGATTAACGCAGACATAAAAGCAAATGCCGACGCCACATACGCCACAAGTCTGCTCCAATCGGCTGCCTGTGTGTGGCAAGTGTGAAGCGTAAAGCACCAGTAGCCGCAAGCCACAGCATTGAACACACATACACACGCACGTACGCGCATAAAACATGCGTAATCTCTATTTTACACTTTCAGCAGCACCGCACTTGTGTTGGCTTGTGTGTCGGCGGGCGAAATTTTCACATTCACTTAAATAGACAAAACTTTTGCATTGCCGCACACGCGCTCACATGTGTATGCCGTCGCGCGCGTAGTTGGGGCAAATTGTTGAGGTCGGCCGCAACATAAAGGCATCAATTAAAATTTCTCCACACGCTCAATGGCAAATGGGAGCAGATAGTTGTTAGAAATCGGAAGGCGATAGCAGACAGGCAGCCCGTTGTGGCATCAACGAGTGTTGACTGACTGCCTGTCTGCCGGCGCGCTAAGCTAGCGAGTGACGAGCGGCAAGTGCGCGCTAAATAAATGATGAGCCTGTGGTAAGGCACACACGTGGAACACATTGGGAGCAACTCCGGTGCATATTAGGGAATTGCGCGGTGCCGGGAGCAGTTGGCAGCCTGCTAAGAAGTGTTGTTTGTCAGTTATTGCCATCATCGATGTGGCGTTTGTGGTTATTATTGTTGTGAATTGCGCTTTGTTTGTGTTATTGTAATGCGGCAAACTAGTTAATTAATTCGAGCAGCGCCATTCTATATTGTAATGGTGGATTTTGGTTATTTTTCAAACGCGCTCGGCTTTGCTTCTCTTCTTCACTTTCACATTGTTTCAGTTATATATTTGTAAATATTAATTATTGGCTCTACGCTCTATGGTCCTTTTACCATACTACGCTTGTGAAGGGGATTCAAATGAAATGAGTATTTACCATCGAAACAATCAAACAAGAAAGAAATTTTCTGCTGCTTACGTAATTCTCTTTTTCTTCTCATTTACCAACCTAATATTTAGCGACTTAAATTATCTGAATTCATGAAATTTATCTATTTTTAGTTCAAAGTGCTGGAAACCGAAGGAGAATGCCGGTGAACGCAGTGCTCCAGAAGCGGTGCATCAAATAACCGATGAATCTCTTACAAGAAATGTGAGTGTGTGCTGGAGGCATTTGAAACTGTTTATACATATGCTGTGGCATGTATAGATGGGTATGTATGCATGTGGAAATTAAGTTGAATTGGAAAATTAAACACCAAAGCGATGAGTTATGACGAACAAATTCACTTTGCAATCACTTCCATCGAGAGTATTCGAGAGAGTGCTTAAATTAGTGGTGAAATTGTTAGAAAATGTGCATTGAAAATCCAGTAAAAGTCTACGATATGAATTGGTGCATTAATGAAGCGTGTAGCCACTTTAAAATTTAGAAAAAGTCTTAATATTTCTTCCTTTGCCACTGCGTTCCAGGCATTTTTATATTATATTTATATATTTCTATTTTTTCCAGATATTTCGGAAGTTTTCGAATTATTTCTATTTTGATTTTTTGTTTTTGTTTTTTCTGATACCCTAGTCTCTTTCGAGTTCTCCTCACAAAGTCGGTTTAAATTAAATAAATAAACCAAAAGTTAAATTAATGAAAAAAATTAACTGTAATTATCATGTAAAAGAATTTTATGGGTTATTGCAATTTTCTCAAAATTTTTCCGTAGTTATAAATGTAATAAAACAAAATTAATTAATTAATATTTGCATTTGATGTAAAAATGTAAAGAATGAATTTGAATTGAAATGTTCGGAAAGAGCGAGTAGTAGTATGTATGGAAGCGGCGTACTCACCTTGCGGAGAAACTGATATTTCGGCGGCTGACTGTAGTTGCGAGTTAAAACCTGAAAGTGAAAGGTAAAAAATTTGAAAATTTCTGCAAAATTTACAACTCTGCTTCACAACACCAGATTAAGTTTTTGTGCAAGGTAAGCTTTCGAATGATGTGAAAGCTTCACTGTGCTTTCACTTACCAGCTAACGTGGCAGGATCTAGACCGCTCATGGGAAAATTGAAGGCGGCCGGTGAAAATAATTTGCTCTCTGCCGGCGACATCAGATATGGGGGTGGAGGATGTGTTGGCATGTTGTTATCAATCTCCTCATCGTTTCCCGAACTGCTGTATAAAATGCCAATTAGTTTATAGTTAGTAGAAGTCGCTGTCACCGCTTTTACTCACCTCAAAGAACCTTTGCCGCCATCGCCGCTACTAGATCGGTTCGCTTCATGCTCACCGGTGGAGTCGTTACTCTGCTCATCGACTACTGTCGGATTGTTATTCGAGCATACTAGTTCCATTGGCTCCGATTTGACATCGTCGACGGTGCGTGTTAGCGGTGAGGATGTTAAGCTACCGCTCACTTTGTCATTATTGGCGATACCGTTTCCGTTGCCAGTGTCCGAGTTGCCGTTGCCGCTGTTGCCGTTATTGCCAGATGGTCCATTACCTAAAAATTATAAGTTTTGTTAGACTTCATCTCAATTCTCTTCCACTCTCCTTTTATTGCTCTCCCTCTTTCTGAAGCACACACTTACGTTTGTCTTCCTTCAGCGGCGGTGTGTTGTTATTATTGTGCTTGATGGTGGAGAAATCGGCCGGTGTCAATTGCGGTGATGCGCTGCGTTGATGTACAATTTCGGGACTGTTGTTGTTGCTAGACGGCAAACCGTTGTCGGGTCCACGTAGACGTTTCATGGCATTATTCGAGTCCTCGGCCGATGGTGTGGAGTTGTTCCTCTCCCGACGTAGCATGGCCATGCTGCGCTTAAACAACTGGCTGTTGATGTGTGTGGATGCCAATGGCAGCTGCTGGGATGGTGGGGGTGGCGGTGGTGAGCCGCTATTGCGTGGATATAGCGGCGGCTCATCGAGCAATGTGTGGTGTGAGTTAAGTGGAGTGCGTGTGGCATTAGCGGCATTCGCCAGATTTTGTATTTGAGCTAATTGCTGTGGGATGCAAGGAGAAATTTATTTGTGAAAACGTTAATGATCACCTTTGTCGCTTGATTATGTGAACTTACACTATGGGTTTCCTCGGCCTGCTGTTGTGTGAGACCCGAGACTCGAAGTACCTCTGCCGTCTTAAGGAAGGACTGCAAAGACTTTTGATGCACGTTAACCTCACCGTGATATATAAATTCCACCAACGAGTGTAGATCGAGAAAGTTGACATCCTGGAGCAGGATCACTGGATGCTTGCAAGGTGTACTCTGTAAGAGACAAAGAAAATGGGAAATTAATGAATGTAGGATACCAGTTTATGGGTGTCAGTTGTAACGCATTATAGAAATTAGGAAAGTGGGAGTGGTTTGTGTACACTTCAAGGTGAGACTTGCGCATTCATCATTTGTGTGTGACAGCCGCATTGATTTGAAGTTGGCAAATGCTTGTGTGTGTGTGTAATCTGAGTAGACAGCTACATATATAGATGGCATGTGCATACATATAAACATACTACATATAACCCCTCAATTGGAGTGAGTGTATGTGCTTTTATTCAATTGGCGCGTTTTGAAGTGGTTTTGAAATGCACAACCTGCAAATGTGTGCGTGAGTATGTAGCACTTCATGGTCATGGCAACAACAATACAAATAAGCTGAAGTACCTGATTTGTGCGTGGCTTGTTTGCTTAACGATGAACACACGCACACATATGCAAAGGTATGTGAGCATAATGCGCCTGTGTGCGATCACTAATGTGCTTTGCTTTTTGCTTCTGCCATTGGCAGCGTTTGTAACGATTGTGTGACGACAACCTAACACGAGGCAAGCGGAGGTGAACACGAGGGGTCTGACGCCAGAAAGGCAACCAAGCTACATGCTTGCATAGGAGCTTTAGGCTGCTTGCGCAAAATCACAAACTGGCTATTATCGCAGTCGACTAGGGCTGTCATGTCTACGCTCTTGTCCCTCCGCTACCCGCAAGTGTGTAAATATGCCTGAGTATGTGCAGCTCTTCACTTGTACTGCCCACAGCGCACATGAAACGCGCCTATTAGCGCAGCAAAGCGCAGTGTTTGGTAGCTACCTTATATATTTGCGCAGCCATATACATTTACATAGTGTATATACACATTATGTATATTTGCAATGCACGCTCAACTTAATAGCAGCCGCAGCGATCGGTCCCATCGCCCTCGGCGCTGCCTCAGCAAAAAGTGCAATTGAACTGCACAAATAGCAACAACACATATCGAACACTTGGCAGCGATCGCTGTTGCATTGTGCCTCGAAATTAGGTCAGCGAATAATAAAAGCATAAAGGCAAAAACTGATGCTTCACTGCGTGTGTGCCAACATACATATGTATGTGTGTATGTATGTGAAGGTGTGCAGTAGCAGAGCGCTGTCAAAGGCGAACGACTAAACGAACGCATAATCGACGGCTGAGATAATGCCTTCCCCGACCAGACACTAGTAACTCAGCGACGATCTTGTTGCTCTGCAGCTTCGATCTGTTTGCGCCCATCTTTTTCAGTTTATCGCCTACCCACCACTCCCCACCAGCTCGTATTATTTTTTAGCACTTACTACACACCACACACACACACCCATACATAGAGACTTTCTCGTTCGTTTTGTGCATTTGTATTTTTGCTTGGCGTTTCGCTATTTAATGGAATTCTTGCAAAGGATTGCTTCTATTTTTACTGATTTGTGGCACGATCACCAAGGAGATATCGCTGTATGTGCGTGAAGGGGGGCGGGTGCCGGTGGAGACGCTCTTAGAGCATGTTGTTGTTCGGTTGATGCTTGCCGCTTTGCAAGTTTGGCAAAATGAGGTCAGCAGCAACAGCAGTCGATTGCGAATCTGGCTTAGTATATATTTGTAAATAGGCGCACACGCGCACGCACACCAACGCAGGCGACGTACGAATGCGTGTGAAATGCATTCAAGCGCCCGTGTCGTGTTTTGTTGTATTGTTTTGCTCACATCTTGGCCTTTGGAATTTATTTGCGATTGTAAATTACCGTTTATGATCTATAGAAAGTGGGACAGCAGCGAGATTGCTTTTTGGGAAACAACCACACACATAT
This sequence comes from Bactrocera correcta, assembly GCA_027475135.1. NCBI lineage: Eukaryota > Metazoa > Arthropoda > Insecta > Diptera > Tephritidae > Bactrocera > Bactrocera correcta. The sequence continues at coordinate 150,965,402 of CM050325.1, read as the reverse complement.
ACTCGTATGTTATGTGTATGTTTGCGTGTAAATGTCATTTGTCTTGATATAATACCAGAAAATAATTAAAAGTAAGTTTAAGTAAATAATGAGGCGAAATAATAAAAAGACACACAAATTACAATGGAATAACAGTGTTACCAGATCTATAAAAATGATTTGAAACTTCCACAAGCGTCCGAACTGCAGCAATATTGCAAGAAAGGGTTCTAGGTTCGTTTGAAATATGCGCAGTTTTGGACTGCCGTCTAACATAGCCGCAAAGTTTTGGATCCTACAGACTAACCGATTCACAATAATATTAGTATGGGGACGAAAACTTCTAGGAATAAGTTAAATTTAACCAAGAGCACTCATTTGGACATTTTCCTCTTGCGCGAAGGCGCAGAGCACAGCTCGACCCAGCTCTCTTGGCGAGCCAAAAACAATGGAATTAAATATGGCCGAGTGTCGCTTTATAATTCAGTTTGTTTTGCTCGTTTGGATTGGCCGACTACACGGATTTGTAGTTAAAATGAGGCGAGAAATAAAATGAAAAATACTCAAACAAACAACACAAAACGAGTGCGGGCCGCTGGACGAAGCGACACGAATTCAACTAACTTTCTGGCTTCTTTTGCCGTTAGTCGTCACTTTGTTGCAGGGTGTGACTGAGTGTTTGAGACTTATTTAAGTGCCACTATTGCATCGGCCATTGTTTGGCGCCTGTTTTTGTGCCGTTTTGTGTAATTCCGTATTTGTGCATTTTAGAGCTTTAGTTCAAATGCTTTTATGCCAAATTGCTGCACTACAAGTGCGTCCGTTTGCCTGCGCCTATGCGCTATTCGCTGGGTGCGCCAGTGCTCAGCGCTGCCGTATTGCAGTTTAAACCTAATTAAAATAATGCAGCAGTTAATTAAATATTTATGCACCGAGTGGATACTTTAGCCACTTTCTAGCCACTTGAATCCGACGCCACTCACCCCCGATGCTACGCGTCGCCAGGCGGCAAAGCGTGTTATGTTATAGTGCCTAGTGCTGCTGGGCAGAGGTATCATTTGGATGCGGACCAATGTGACAGTGGGACAAAATGAGAGAAAATCCGACATGAAAACGGAATTAGGAGATTATTTCCGAATATTTCTCAACTCTACTCCAAGAGGACAAGTAGATAGAATATCTTTAAACATTTTTCTAATAGTGACGTACTCACTACACTCGCACTAGGTTCTAAGTACAGTCACAGAGTACAGTCGTTGCTGCGAAAAGCGCTCCACTGCGCAAAGGATTCTGGTCGCTGGTTTGTTTTTATAACGGTAATGCATAGTAAATACAAAAACAGCAAAAGCTGTCACTTCTAGTGCCAATAAAGTTTTCCCTACCAAGGCTGGGTTCATTACTTTTGTTGCCATTGTCCGAGACACGGCCTGTAATCTTGTGCGCCCTGCTCTCCCCCCCTTTTTCTACTGCAATTGTTGTGCATTTATTTTGCTATTTAGCAAATTAAATGTTGTCCCTTCTCATATTGTAGTGCCTTCAATTCCTCGTGGTATGAGTGTGTGTGTGTGTTCGCAGTGTCATGACTTGTTCGCTCTTATTTGAAAAAGTGTGTTCTTCACTTCGCTTCGCTTCACTATTTTTGCATAAGTAGGCAAGCTGCCGCTGGCCTGAGTGCTGACACTGCAATTGACTACACTTTTTTGCGCTGATTTATTTCATTTTTTCGACTTTTCGACGAGTTGTTAATCAGCAGTTGTGCTGTTGCTATATTTTGCACATGCAAAACTTTTAACAATTTAGTGCATGCTTCTTTGTATAGTTCTTTCTTTGAGTTTCTTCTGCATTCAATCGTTCCGCCATAGATCTAATTTAAAGGCAATGATTAACTTGGCAACGGAATACTCAACTTGGCTATACTTTGGACAATTGTGACTTATATACTACTTTTCCAGTTATTATACAACTTAAATTGATTTATTGTGACAAGTTCCGTTACAGCGAGTTTGGCGCTTGGAGGTGAACTGCGATTCGCAATTAATATTAATCCATATTTGCTTGAGTGATATTCTATAATTTCATGATTTATTACAGTAAAGGCGAAGAAATCGAATGAAAATATATAAAATGTATTTAATTTTTGGCAATGAGATTATGTAAATGTCATGCCATGTTTTTTATGTAATGTAATTTTATGTTATCTTAAGTTATGTTCTGTTATGTTATGTTATGTTGTGTTAAATTATTGTGCCGATTTCCGTCGATTTATCCTATTGCTTTCTTCCGGTATCCTAAACGCGAGCTGTCACTCTTACATACATAAATATTTTGAAAGTAAGTTTTATTGGAGGGCAATAAATTTGCTAAATCTAGTTCATTTAATTAGACCCAGTACTTTGCAAGCGAATTTGCATACAAATGCTACGCTGGCATAATGCAAATATGAAGTAGGGAGTGAATGTGAACGCATTGCAGCAACGTTTGTGACCTTTTCTTCACAGTCGTACGTGGAGTCATTAAATCAGTTTTATTGCAGACGAACTTTTGCATTATTAAATTCTTTGCAAACATTTTTAAAATTCTGTTTATTGCTATGCCCGTTTATCACGACGCTTTTCAGCTCCGCCCAGTAGACATTACTTGCTTACGAGTGCACACACATACACACGCATTCGTGCTTATGTAAAGTATCTATGTGTTTATGCAATAAAAATAATTCAGCAATTCATTATAAGTTGCATGCGAGTCGAATGCGGCTATTGCTTTATGTACATATATGTATGTATGTGTGTGTGTTTGCGTCACATTAGACAAAACGGTAAATGGCCAAAGACAGATCCTCGTACGCCTGATGGCGCTCATGCCGCCACGCCCCGCTTCGCCGAGCACTTTGTTGGTTATATCCTTTCGCCGCAGAATTTGTTTGTTACTAAAACTTTTAACATTGTACATGTGCGTGTGTGTGTGTGTGTGTGCATAACCGCATAGTTTTCGATTTTCCTTTTTCAAATATTCAGCAAAAAGCTTTCTTCATGCAAACGCGCATACAGTAGTGTTTATGTGTGTGTGTGTGTACGAATTCGCCTGCGCTATTGGTTGCCGAAGTTTTAGTGCTTTTTGTTGTTGTTGTGTGGCGCAAAGCAAACTTTAATGGCAACCTAATTAATAAAACGAATATATTTAAAATTTGAAATTTCCGTGCAGCGATCCTCGCCCTACGGCACTCGCCACTTGTAGGCCAAAGTTTTGCGATTTGGCGAAGCCGCCGCCGCTCGACGCTGCGCCTTATTTCTAGTCACTGTTTGTGTAATTTTTACAGTGACTCTACTTAATTTGCATCGCCGTGCCATTATTTCATAGCTCACTTTTACCCTAGTCCTCTCGCCCCACTCTTGTTGTTGCCTTTGTTGTCGTTTTTTGTACCGTTGCATTTTTGTTAACTATTAAATTTATTTAGTCGGTTCTTCTTTGTTTATTATAACGCAACACACACTTACATATGCGGCTGACGGCTAGGTGAGGCGAGGAGTTGGCGTGTGTGGCGTATTGAAAGAAGCTTGCTGGGATTTTCTTGTCTTTCGGTGGCATTTGCAGGCAAAGTGTGGCACTGCGCCATCGCTAATGGGCCGTGGGCATGACGAATATTTCGCGAGCTCATTATTACTGTTATTATTTGTGGCTTCCAGCTAATGTTTGATGATAGTGATTACTGCCGCGGTTGCGGAGCTGATGGCTGGTGGCGTAGATGCCATGCCGATGCATGCGGTATAATTTCTATTACGCCCATTCTGCTCTGCGGAGGTATCTGAGGCGGCGTATGTTGCTTGCGTTGTGCTTTACAGTGCAAAAGAATTTGTTGCTATTTTCGAGGTCACCTACTGGGAGCTGGAGTCTCTTGTTGCTTGCAAGGGGGTTGGCACAAGAATGGCTCAGTGCGAGTTTTGCCTAAGAATTCACCAGTTGCGTTTCCACCGTCAGTTACAAAGGGAGCAACAACTTCGGCAAACTCTTTGCGAAATAACAAGAACCATGTCCCGCCGCCCCGCCTACTAACATCCGCCATAGTGAGCGCTTGATGCGCCTAATGCATTTTGAATATTCGCCGGCATTGAGACATTAAACTCTACCAAAGTTTGGTGCATGTGGTGGTGGCGGAAGCGGAGTCAGCGGGGAATGCAGTTTGTTGCAAGTATAGATTGCGGAAGTGTGCACGCAATTGTGGCTTTGAGGAAAACAAAAGGGTTAGGCTGTGGCACCTACAAGCATTTCACGCTGGCATTCCATACAAGTGAATGTGTGTGTGTGTGCTGCAGTAAAAACAGGACAGAACAACCGTACAACATGACACAAAGCGGAAACTTTTTGCCACTGAGCTGCCATCAGCGTCAAATAATAATCGTTAGCAAATTTCCGACATTGCGGTTGCATGCCGCACATGTGCATTGCAGACAAAATGGCTCACCCTCACACACGCACACACATTAGTTGCCTCTAAAATTCAACTCAAATGCAGAATTGCTCACTTGGCTGCCGCATAAGCATTTGGGCGTTGCATGTTGGGTGTGGCAAGCACTGTGTAGACAGATTGTATGTATTTAACGAGTTTGAAGACCACCCAACGGACTCAAGTGACTTGCCACAAACACATATAAATGCAGTTTGTTATTTTAATTGAAACTGCGGACTAATTTCATTTTATTGTGGTTGCACGTTTTTGTTGTTGCAGCAAGCAAACATTTATGCAGTCTATTTGATTTGTGTGACTGCTGGTACCTCGCTGTTGCATGTGCCACAGTTGCGTGTTGTGGCAATTATTTAATTGTATTTTTATTGTTCCCGTTGTTGTTGTTGTTGAAATCTGCAAATAACTTGTGTGCATAATAAGTCAACATTTTACCTGTCTTGCACCGAGTTTAGAGTCACTTTCAAATAAGTAGCCGTACAAGTGCCACACATAAACATACACACTGGAGTTAACAGTTATGTGCATCAGTGTGCATACATACGAATCGAAAGTTACTCATATTACTTTAGTGCCTATATGTGCTTTCATTGTCTCCCAGCAACCGCGTAGCGCTGCCACATCGCACATAAGTAGGTCACATCGTCGTGGCAGCGGCAGCAGAAATCCGCAATCTGCCCTAGCACACACTCAATGGCTCTCCGCCTATATAATTATGCATCTTCTGCGCCTTTCCCCTCAGCTTCCCGTGAGGGGCTGGGTCGGAAAGGCGAAAGGGTTTGTCACTGCAGCCGCATCTTCTTCTCTGCTCCTTCTTTCATTTTATCTTCACACTCTTCCCAACTTTGCTTTTCTTGTTTCCTTTTCGCAATCGTTTTTGCGTTACTGATCTTCGACCGATTTGCTCTCTGGTGTCTGAGGTGTTGCCTCTCCTTCGCGATATTCAGGGTGAGCCAGTTTGCATTCTGCCCTTGCATTTGCGCACCATCTACTTTTTATCGCATTTTGTACTCATAAAACGATAAAAAATGCAATTTAGGCTTTATACTTATATACACAAGCGTTTCCCTTGCCCCTCGGAAGTTTGTCTTATGTGTGATTTTCTGTTTCTTATGTTTGCTCAGCCTTTGGCAAATACATATGAACGAACATTGTGCGACTTTGCCTTTACTTCTGTTTTCGTTTTGCCCGCTCCACTTGGCCCTGTCGTTAGGTAGTGCAATCGCAGCTTTTGCTTTATTATAATATTTCGATTTCTTTACACGTTCTCCTTTACAAGTGCCTTTGTATGGCAAATGAATGCACTGCTGTTTGCCCAACATATATAAATATATATACACCATATATGTAGTATGTGTATGAATGTGCTCCTAACTAATAAAAATTTGTACTTTATGTGCGAAGTGTCCTCGAAAAAATATATATGATTATGTGAGTTGGTCATTGCTTGTTGAAGCCGCCGACGGCGATCGGTGACTGTGAGAAAGCTATGCGAACAAATATATTAAGGCAAAGTAACACACTTCAGTTTCCATTCGTTAGAATTTTCAGTTTTATGCCACATCTGAACGGTATGTCCGAGAATAGTATTGATCCTTGACTAGAATAACGAGCTAAGTCGATTTAGCCACACCCTGTCTGTATACAGGCTATCTACTCCTTCAGTTTTTGAAACGTCGGTTTGAAATTTTGCCCCGATCTTCTTTTTCAAATCAAGAAGCTGTTCATTTATCAGAATGGCCCTATAGTATTTAGATGATGTTTAGAGCACCCTTTCATTTAAGGAGATATTTTAACGAAATTTTGCATTGAATACTGTTTAAGATGATGATGCAATCCTCGAAACAATTGTTAGCTGTCATACAAGCTGTAAGGAATCTTTTGTGTTAGCTTCGGTGCAACTGAAGTTAGTGGATTTGTTCGTTTTTAACTGATCTTGTTCAAGTGGCCAAATTTTTGCGGTGTTTTCATAACAATCCACCTACATTAAGCTAGTTCCTAAGCACTGAAGTTCACAATACAACTTTTATTTCAAAAATCATACTAGTTTACAATCAAAGGTCTCTTTCAACATCATTAGAAAGTTAAAACGGAGACCGATACTGAATGGATACAGAAAAAAAAAAAAACATTGTGGAAGATCATCTAATATGTTGAAAGAAATGAAATTTTCGTCTCTCAAACGTCTTACAAAATCAAATAATCCACAGCATACTCCGTGGGAATTTTTAACTTATAAGTATCTAAATGTTTAGTCACTATTGTCACTTACCTTGAGTAAATCGCGAAAATATGGGCTGCACGCCGACAGGACGACGCGATGCGCTTTGATGCTGCGCCCCTCGCACGCCAGTGTCACATCGACGAAATCTTCGTCGTCGCGCAGGTTCTCAAACGCCGACGTTATGCTGCTTTGGTAGTTGTTCCAGCGCAAACAGAAATGCTGTGTTTCGTCCATCTTCGCGACTGACTTGACTGTGTCCGCTTCCGTGTCCGTGTATGTGTGGGTGTTGTGTTGGCGCTGTTGAAAGCGTCCCCAAAGACTTGCTTTCACTCTTATGGATATGCTGTTGTTATTGTTCCTGTTGCTGTGACTGTTATTATTTTGAAATAAATTATTTTTCTCCAACTGATTGCGATTGTTTTCTTTTAGTTGTAGTTGTAGATGTAATTGTAATGTTACGTTGTTGTTGTTTTTATGGTTGTTAAGAACCGTCTTCTCTAAGTTTTGCTTTTGCTTGTACTTTCCCTTAAGTTTGACTATTTGGGAAGTTTACTTTACTATTTGCGTTTTATGTTTATATTTGTGTAGATATATTTTTCACAAATTTAAATAAACTGCAAAGAGAAAAAACGGAAGTACAATTAGTAAAATGAACACAGTGAAGGATAGGCATTTTATGACAAAATGCAAAATATTCAAAATAATCATAAAGAATTGCAAATCTTCTGAAAACAATAATTTCACGGCCCAGACGCCTCAAAAAGAGGCGCATCATTTGACAGTAGTTGAGCCATCTAGAAAGCTAGTGACAAAAAACAAACACTCGCTAATATAAGAGAATGCATGTTAGGCAACAACAAACACAACGGACCTTTATGTATTACCAACTTGACGGCATTCGACTCTAGAATCAGAATCGGCTTCGAATCGAAGGTTACAAAATATGTCATTGGCATAAAGGACCTCTGGACTAAGTAAAATGTTTACATATCAAGATGGTGTATGAAGTTGTTTTTGTGCGAAGAAATTTACTTCGAGCGCATCTGTTTCGTGTGCAAGTGTCGCACGTCAAGTTTGCTTTAAATAGATCCGCAGATTATAAAACGCCCAAAGAGATAAACAAACAATGCATTCGCCAAGTAGAAAATCAAATTAAAATTCACTTTTAATGAGCATAACAAACAAGTTTTATTTGCGTTGGCCAGTGAGGTTATTGACACTCAAGGTTAGCACTGCTGCTCTTGGCAGCCCGAGCGTTCTCTCGAGTGCCAGCCATTTCGTTGAAGTTTTATGCGGATTTATTTTCGAAAAAGTCATATATTTTTTTAATTTCTATTGAAATTCAACATTTTATCGCTGCACAGCAAAGGCTGTAGCTTTCACATACATATGTAAGTATGTCATGCATTTATTTATACACACACATACAGGCAAGCACTATAAATAATTGTTGGTTTGCAAATTTCCCCAGCGTTTATCAGCATATAGGTTCTAAGTGTGTTTAGTTTCATTCCATTTATTCTTTGGCGATGACGATTTGTGGTTTTTGTGAAAACTAGTCAACAAATTTCTCGGAATGCGATGACCAATCTTTTCTCCAATTTTAGAAGCCGCAAACGACACCCATTCTCAAATACAGCTATGTTTTAGATAAAGTTTTGCATTAGTTTTTTACCATATACATATGTATATTTGTATGTATGTATGAAGGTATGCAGTACACACAAGAATTTCGAGCAATATGTTGAAAGTGAAAAAAGAGTAAGCAAAAAACCATACATACGGTCTGATAACCAAGAAAGCAAAAGCAATAAAGCTGCTGCAGCTTTCTAAAAGCTCTGCAGTCGCCGCTTCCAAGTGCTCTTGCAAACCGAAAACTATCGCTATTTGTATCTATGTGATACATTCGCACATGAACGCGCTCTGTATCTGCGAGTGAGCGAGTAGTTTTGCTGAGCGCTCGCTTCACGTGTGCTGGCAGTGCAGCAAATGCTGTGCGCTTGCCGATTCGCAAGCCAGTGCGCATGGCAATGCAGTGGGGGAGCGCACGATATGGGTTGCTCGCGCAGTTTGGTACAAAACGCTTGATATTTCGCTGCGTCAAAAATTGAGCACAAAGAATGCGATGCCTGCCTTTTTGCTGCGCTGCACTTGTGTTGGTGGATTTGTCATAGCAAAAGTTGCTGCGGAAAGTTTAATTCGCACAAATACGTAATCGAAAGTCTTCTCGTTTACATGATTGATCAGGGTCTCATAATGACCCGACTTAAGTATTTATTATTGCATTTAGTTTCCAAATCGTTTGCAGTAAATCAAAATAAATGTTAGAAAATTTTTGCTCGAATGCCAAGCTTCGTTGAATTTGACTTTGTATATATGTAAATAGAAGTTAGTTTTCTGGTTAAGTGTAGTCTTCGCAGAATTCTGCCTACCTGACTGCTGTAGAAGATTTAGTGGTGGCTGCCAATATTGGCGAACCGATGCACGGTTGAAGGTAACACACTACCGAGCACTTAATAACGCGACCGACGATTAGTGCGACTACTAACTGTAATTACCGAACCCGAATTGTAGTGTTTGTAGTTTTTCAATTTCAATTTTAATACATTTATAAAGTTAAAGAACATATTTTCTGCTTCTAGCACCGTAAGTAGCACGAACTACACACATATATTCGAGGCACTGCTGAACAATTCAGAGATACCCTTGGTTTTCACAGGTCGAAAATACATAAATGCACTAGGCATAGTTTAAAAAAGAAGAACTTCAGAACTATTTTGATATTTTTTTGAGCAAAGCATGCAGAACTATTCACTTTTGTTCCAAGCCTTTTAATTATTCACTTATTCAGTTTGAGAAACCATCAAAACGAATGCGTAGTTGCTATTCGCAATAGTAATTTCAGTTTTTTTTAAAGCTATTTCCGATTTGTTTCCTATAAGCGAGAGTTTGCTTAGTTTTTATAATTGTTTTAGAATTATCTAGAGTTGTTTGATTTCAAACAGGGATACGCGTTGACTTGTTCTAGCGAGCGACCGACCGACCGACCGACCGTACCGATTGTGACCAACAAAGTACGCGCGACAACAAAATTCAACTGTTGCTTGTGCGGCTGCTGCTTTTGCTGCTACTTCTGGCCCGTCTAGCGACTTCAAAAGCGCATTAGGCAATTGCCAAAAAACTATCCAAAAAACACATGCACGGCGGTGCCGCGGATGGGAGGAGGTTCTGGGAATCGAGAGTTCGAGCGCTCGAGCGCGTCCCGATTGGCAACGAAGCCTCATCAAGAACGCGCGGCCGCGCCAGTCACGGCAGCACACAGCAAACGCACAACAATGGCATTTGGACGCAGCAGACATACGCGTCGTCGCCGCCATGAGGGTGTTGTTGGCTGCTTAGTGGTATACGACGCTGTCGTAGTGAACCCCGCGCGCTGCACCGTCAGCAGCAATGCCCGTCTGCTCTAGGCTTTTACTAACCGAGCTCTCCCTAATATTAATGCAGCATTTTTATTTTGCTCGACTAAAGCCGCTTATTTTGCTTGTTGTTGTGTATGTTTTCGATTAGTCGGTCAGTGTGTTAGAATTCTGCATTTCGCTGTGAAATCGCACACGATGTGTGCCAGTGTGCGGCTCACACACACACGACGCATGTACATGGATATAAGGATGAGGCGCGTGTATTAGTGACAGTCATATCTATGGCTACTCCTCTTACCGGTGGCGTTCGGGTACTATTTCACTTGCATGTGTGAGAACTGTCCAAATTTTGCCAAAAAGGCATTATATGCAAAAAAATGAGTAAAATAAAAAATGAACAACAACAATAGTCACTTGCAGCTATTCCGCATAGTTCACACAACGCGCAGCTGAGAACGTTTCTCACACATACACAAACATGGTTTGCTGTGCGGCATTTGCCGTAGCAGTGAAGTGAAAAGCAGTTTGCATGTGATTCGAGAACAAACAAAGAAAAAAACACATAGTTATACACTCAAAATCGGCTACAAGTACAACGAAAAATTTTGCAGTCAAAAGAGTTATACTTCGAGTTAAAATAAGCGGGGATCGATGGTTTACGCGGAGTGGGCGCGGAGTTCCACTGTTTCATAAATGAATTTCAAACATCTGCATTGACTAAGAAAGACCATTTGTATATTATTTCATGTTCTATATATACATATATTTATAATTTTTTTTTTTTTGAGCTTAAAATAAATTTTCTAAGATAACAGTACATGCTGCGCCGAAGATGCCTGTCCAATTTGAATTAGAAACGTGAACAAAATAGGTAACTGAAATTCTTAAGTAATGGATTTATATTCATCAAGAGGGAACAGCTGATAGATTTGGATACATAGTGAGAGAAAATTCGAAATAATAGTTAGTTCGGAATTATTTTTCAATTAATCTGTCTCCAATTTAGTTTAGAGAAAACAGATTTTAAAGAATTTAGCTTTCACTCAAGTATACATATTTTGATTTTTACGAATGGGGAGATACCAGAGCTTTAAACTGAGATCAGAGATGCATAACACTGCTTAAAAAATCAGGTCTTTTGTTTGAAAATAGTAACTATAAATCGTAACTGGCTTATCATTCGTCAATCTACCTGTTGGGGAGTAGACTCATTGTGTATGCAAACAGCAGAACAAAGAACCAGCGAAGTTTATAGACGCCAATCAGTACTGCAAATGCACACATACAAAAACATATTAATACATATCTACCAGAATAGTTCTAAACATTTTGCCATACTCTAAAAGCTGTAGGGAAGGCATGCGAGAGGTATAGACGCAATACACACCCACACTCGCACAAAGACGACTGGGTTCTGGGAGAATTTATTGCTGGTGTGTTTCTATGCCATTGGTGTTGTTATTGGATGTTTGACGGCGCTTGTTTGTTCGCTCATATCCCATTGTCGCCCAGCTACCTAGAAATAGCACCGCACATACGAACATCCATAGAAACCGTGTACAAATATCTCCGGTAAGCAGGCATGGCTCTCATGCGAGTGTGTTTGTTAGTGTGCGACGGTCTGTTTGCACTCAACTTCACGTCAAATGCTCGTATATTTCGATGTTTGCTATTTTCAAGGTTAAATTTTAGTTTTGCTCACAAAGAATGAGAAAAAGCTTCTTTATCGGCGTAGTGGTTCGCAGCTGTTTCGTTTTAGTTTCGTTGTTGTGACGCGTTCGGACCTAAAATAAAACAAACTCGCTCGCCCGCCGATGGCAACCTATTCTCCGCACTACACTATCACTAAATGGGGCACTAGGTAATGGGGTTGGCAGAGTGGGGTAGGGCAAGCGAGCGCACGAGCACATGTGAGCGAGTGTTTGCGCATATGTGTGTGTAGGGATTGAATGTGAGATGACGTGGTTGTGCGAAAATAGTTGCGCGACAAAATAGACAAAATAGTAAGGCAGTAGATAGGTAGAGGGCGCAAGGGAAAGGAAATTTCGCCATGGAATTACCCTCGCCTTACCTGAACATATGTACATATTTGCCGATAAACATTTGGTAAGGGTGTGTGTGAGTGCGTATCTAGGCAGCGCAGTTGGCGTGCGTGTGGCCGAAGTGCGTATGCCTGTGCGTGCCAAAAAAAGGGGCTCGTCTGTCTCGTGAACGCGTAATTTTTCGCATTTTTGCAAATGTGTTTGGAAGCGTGTTAGAGTGCGTAGCAGGGAGACCCCAGTCTGTTCGGCCTCTTTTTTTTATCTGAGCAATGGAATTAGACTTTAGATATGTGCGTAATTTGGGTCAGAGAGAGCACTAATATAGAAGTTTCATACATAGAATACACTTTGTATGTAGATAATAACTTTTTACAAGTTCAACTATTCCGAGTTAAACACTTTTTAACAGGTCATCGAAAGAAATATAATTTGCACGGGTGTAAGAACATTAAAAAACAACTAGCCCAGCGTTGCACCTCTACATATGATCCTGTGCAATAGTCGTTTTACAATCCACACTCGACATCTCATTGTAATATTCGCCCACTTCTCACCACGAGGCAGGCAGCATGCCAAGCAGAGCACCCCTTCATTCATAACTTTACCGGTGAAATTCTGCAAAACGAAAAAGCGCACGTAGACAGCTCCCAGACAGCGCCATTCATTGCATTGCCCTCGACGAAGAGTCAGTGAACGAGGCGAGCGAGGCGAGCGAAGCGTCTAATGCGTGACGAGTGCAACACGGCGTGCCACATCGTTGAAAGTGAAAGCTTCACTATTCTACGCAGCCTTGTGATGCTCAACAAAAAAAAAAAAAGAGAAGGCAAAAAAGGCAAAACTAGTCGCACTATAATAGTGGCAGCGCAAAAGCAAAAGAACGCACAAAGGCAAAAGTACAAAGAAAGCGCCGGCAACTACCGATGCCGTCACATGGGCGCAACAGCGTGGCTGAGCAGCCAACGGAAATAGAAGAGGAAGGCCACAAACTAACCCTAATGCCGCGCTGTCGTCGGCACAATTTTATGCTCTTATGTGCTTCTATGTGTTTTCGCATGCACAGCGAGTAACCTGCGCTGTCGAATGCGGCTTGTGCCACCCATCCGCCCAACGTCATTATCATCGCATTCATTCGCCGGTGGCAAGCAGAAAAGTGGACGGACAGCCGCAGCTACCCAAGCAGATGTCCGTCTGCGGACGGCAGGAGTTGACTGCCACAGCCGGGAACGCAGAAGGGTATCTACACAGCGCATGGCTGGCATCGAGTGGCATTATAGCTGCTACTAGTGCCAGTTGCAGTAGCAACATAAAGGGATTGCGTCACCGCCCGCCTCCTCACATCCATTTGGGCAGACTGTGCATTGTTGACGTTACGTGGTTGCATGACTCGCAGGAGCAAAAACTAGTGGGAAAGCGAACTCTAGCTTTAAAACGGAAGACGGGTTGTGACTGAAAAAAGGAAATAATCTCGAAAAGTTTGCAAATGCGGCGCTGCAGGAGAGTGACGACGAAGCGCTTCAGCTCGGTGGCAGCGACGCGACGCAACTATGCGATTAGCCAGCAGCGCATCGGCAGCGGCACTTCGCCCAGCTGTGCTCTTGCCACCCCAAATGTCATGTGCCACACGTTGGCCACACAAACATGCAAGCATATTCATGAGCAGCAGTTGCATATAGTGGCGAAGAAAAATCACATCCAACCGACAGCCACTTTTTCACTTTTCACGGGTGGGTGGCACAGTCTGGTTGCGTTTCCTCGTTTTATAGTCCTTTTAGTTTCAGACTTTTGCAAGCTTTTATTGCCGCAGTGTATGTAACGGTGGACTTTAGGTGTGTGTGTCGGTGTTACTTGACCACGTGGTCTGTTTTAGTCGGGTTTGCGACGCAAAAACATGGACTTAGCGCCAGAAATTAATAAAACAACTAACTAAATTATGTCAGCATGGAGTTTGAGCATTTGAGTGTGGGTGTTGAAGTGGCAGCAAGTGAGCGATTATACGCACTTTGTTAATACAATTGTGTTGTGGTTTTCTGTAATCACAAAATGCTAGTATGCTGCTCACATACATAGTTGGTGAGGGCCCTTGCTCCTCAAACAGCAATTCTGTCTAGTATGTTATGGTTTTTGGCTAGTATTCTTAGCTAAAGCGGCAAATCTGTTTTTAATCTTTGTTTATATATGTAAATCTATTTGTCAGTCGGTTATATTTTTTCAATCTTTTTGTTGTTTGCTTTTTGCCTTCCCTCTTTGTGTGTATCTAAATTACTGGACTAATTTATTGTGCTGAATATTTTATTGTCAGTTTTGGAAAGATTATTATTGTGTCGTTAATTGCGCTTTGTCCGCGCCAACACACAACTTTATACTAAGAAGTTTAAAAGTCGCATTCGAAAAAATCAGTTTTGAAGCAAAAAATATACGAAAAAGCAAATTGACTAAAAATAAATTTAGGAAGATATACACACGTTTTTATAAGGCATTTATAGAATATGTATAAGTAAATAATGTTTGTTCGAAGAAAGTTGGCCGGCCAGCTCTAGCGCAAACGAGCAAAATTTAAACAAATTACATACCGAAAAAACAATAGAAACAAAACATCGCGAATCTAAATAACAATAGCGAGGCGCTACACTAACACTAACAGCAACGAAAACCAAAATTTACGTATAACTGAGTCCAAGTTCAAGGTCTCGCGTTCAATGGCTGCGCTGGCCCCCCAGCTGCCGTCGCCCGCCCGACGGGCCTGTTGCCCGCCGCAGTGCCGGCAGCAGCCGCCGAAGCAAGAAAAGCTAGTGCCATTCCATCATGCGCACACACATGGCCTCAAACGTTCGGCATGCACACAAACTGACACACAAACACATGTGTAAACAAGTACATGCATATGCATATTTGCACGGCAGTGTGATTGTTTTTGTGTCAGCCAATCTAATAGCGACAACAACCGCAAGCAAATGAACTCGAGCTGAGGCGCTATCAGCGCAATGTGAATAAAACCTAACAAAAGCAACAACTCTGGGCAACAGTTGCTTCAGTAAGGGAAACAGCAACAGCTTTCAGACTAAATCAACTCAAATGGAAGCGCACATAGACACAGAAGCATTAAGTCCACAATTAATTTGTCTGAGTCCAGTAGGAACTGGGCGAAGGGCTCGAAGGGACAACCAAAAATGGAATCTATGCAACAGTGTACATTTGTCAAAGCAAAACCAAAACAGCGAGTGGACAGCATTTCAGTTTCAAATTCAAAGGGGGCTAAAGCAAAAGTATAAAAGAAAAAACTACATAAATAACTTAAAGTCGGCAACTATGCGCCACCGAATGAAAACAAAGCAAAGCCAAAAACAATAGAAACAACAGATATTCACGATTAATTGCGGCGTTTCACATATCTTGGCTCCACACAAATCGCATTCAAATGGCATAAATCAGCGCGAGCTACACCTTACGCCCCGCACACCGCGACGATCTATTTGTAGCTGCTAATGTACTTATATTTCGTATACACTCGCTCTTGCATGCAATTTCGCTTTCAAACATATGCTTTGCCATGACTCTCCTCCTCTCTATTTTCATTTCTAATGCAGCCAAATAGACCTTGCGCACGTCTACTCATCGCCTCAACGACAGAGACGCCAGCGTTCCCTGGTGGATCGTATGGTGCAGTGGGAAGGGTAGCGCGGAGCGGCGCAACCACTGTGCTAGGAGTGTCTGGCAAAAGCTTGCTCTAGCTCACACATTGAGAAAACATTGAACGACGCAGTGCCGATTTCTTGCCTAAACTGTAGTGCGCTAGAATGTAGCGCGCTGAGTAGTCAATTGTGACCTTCACCTTAACCTAGTCATGCCGAGTCGGACATTCGGTCATTTACCTCAGACGGTGCGCATGTATATGTGAAATATCTAATATATAATGAGCGCAATGTGCCACACAAGCGCAGCGCTCACTGCAAACTAAGCATCTGCCAGAAATCGCTGACAATCAACACAGTTAGCGTTAGACTCTGAGTAAACGTGTGATCACAGCGCTACATTTAGCTGCTTCTGTGACTATCAAAGGCGGAGAGCGTGAGTCAAGCGCGCCCACCATATCGTTCTGCCACGAGAGGCAGTCGAGTGTATGCGTTAGAATTTGCTCCCGATGGTTGACACTCACCAACACAGGAGCACTCTGTGCTCTCCACAGCTGGCGTCAGTAATAGCTGAATACTATTGGCAATTTCAAATTTCTAAAATTCAAAAACTAAAGCAAAGCAAAGAGTAAAGTGAGCGCTCGCGGCGCGCAGCCAAGTCAAGTCTACATTTGCGAGGTTGGAGGGAGGCCAGAGTTCCACAAAAAAGTGGTTTAGATCACTGTTACAGGGCTTTAATAATAAGTATTGGCAAGGGTAACAAGGGAAGGTAGCGAAGGTAGAAAATAACACAAATCGTAGAATGAAAAGTATTTAGTTGTATAAAGCTTTTGTGGCGCGTCTCAAGTTTGCTTCACAAAATTGAATTCAAAACTCGTTTCCGCTTCGTCTGCGTGTAGAAGTGCTGGAGTAACAAATCAGCAAAAAAATAGCGCTAGCAAAACAGAAAACTGAAGTTAGTTTATAAGCGATAATAGCAATAACAACAACAATCACAGCTTTAATGGGTAATAATAAAAACGATGTTAAGTTTAGAATAAGAGGGTCGGGTCTTATATGTGGCAAGGGCAACACAGTCTGCGACGATCGTAACAATAGACGATAGTAAATGGTGGTGGCTTGAGAACCGAAAATCAAATAAAAAACTCATTCGATGGTAGCTTAAGCAAAAAGTTTGAACAAACGCCGTAGACGGTGCGACCGCACCAATTTAAGCTACGTCTGCGACTTTTAAGTGTTAAGTCAGCCAAATTTGCCCATTGCGACTCAGAAGAGGCAGAGAAAGGGGGAAAACAGCAGCAAAGTGCCAGACATTTTAAGGGGTAAAACATTTGCCTATTTTTTGCTTTCAACTTCACAATTAGATTGGTGTGTTTTTGAGGAAGGAAATCGTTTTCAATGGTCTTTGATCACGCCAGACCTCTAATCTAATGACTCTTTAGGAATTTCATAGATTTATATAATATAATATGTTGTAAAAATCAGTATACACTGAGTGCTAGAAAATAAAGAATACACTCACAATCTTTTGCTAAATATTAAAAAAATATATTAAAAACTTTGCATTTCCTGGCGTGGCGTAAGCGCCCCTTTCCTTGCAAGAGTCGAGTAGAAAATCGATCTCCACCCACACAAATGCACAGATGCATTTGAATTGCAAATTCTCTGTGACGTCTGCACTCTTGGCTACTCTTTGCGTTACACTGAAGATGCATTTTGGCGACTGGTTGCATCGACAATGCGATTCTCTACCAAACTTCGTCTTTGTTGCAGCGCCCGAAAAGAGGCAGGGCAAGGTGAGCTCTTTACAGCTTGCAGCATTCAGCTATTCACCCGTGTATATAGCTCGCACGCTGAAACTATTTGCTTGCAAACACACACTAACTTTGGTGGAACTATTTGCGCTTTGGTGCTCATGGATCGCCGCTGTGGGGCTTGTCTATTTGAGTGTGCCATTAGCCTAGGCTAGACGAAAGTGGAGCTTGCGACTGAGTGAGTATTGCCCACGTTTTGCTCAGATATTCTCAGCGCGCTCAGCGAACTCATAGACGGAGTCGGGCTGCGGCTGTGGTGAAAAACTAACATCATCTTTTCCTCAGCGTCACGAAAAAATAGTGTTTGGATCGCTGGGGTGGGGCATGTGTTTTGGGGAAGCGAGTTTGCCATAAGTTTTCCTATAGTGCGGCGCTGATCGAGTGCTATTTTCCAGTATAGTTTTGGCGACGGTCGGTGACGCTTGGCGCATCGAAAGCGGTGGCAACGCGGTACAGTGGAAGTGAAGTGAGAGAAATTCAAATAAAATAAAGAAATTGTTTATAGAAAAATATAAATTAAGAAATTAAATAAAATAAAAATCGAAAATAGTTCGATATCTCAAATAAACTTCTATATTCTATTTTTGCAAGAAATTATAGTGAAAAAATGTTATGTGTGTAACTGTGTGCTCAGCACGAATGCAGAGTGTTTGAAATAAAAATCGGAGGAAAGCATGCCTCCGTCAATGCATATTGCCAAAAAATAAAATAAAAATGCAGCGTGGTCAACTCAAGTTACAGTTATTTGGAATTGAAAAAAAAATATGTAAAAATTAAGACGCAAAAGTTAAAAATATTTCATCGTCAGCTGCGCTTATTAGTCTTGTGTCTATTAGCACACGCACACTAGTGCGCACTGCGATCTATTGTAAATGTCAGCGTCAAATAAGCTGTTTTGCTTTTCGTCAGCGTTATATTGTTTTGTTTTTTTTTTTTTGTAAATGAGCGGTATTCCTTCAAAATAGCAGCCGGTCGAGTTCAAGGCTGAATGTGTGTGAATAGTGTTCATAGCGCCCGTTCAAATTGAAACGATTTTGTGCTTTTACTTAAAACCATTAGAGTTTTTTACTGAGAAGGCATATTTTTTAGATGATCGGGATCGCGAATGTAAACGCGCACCATAGTTGTGGGCGTGTCAGTCGAAGAACTGATAGAACTACCACCGATGTCTAGAATTTTACAAAATCGATTAGTTTCGGAAACACGCTGTCTGCTGCACATCGACCTACAATTTCTAGCGATCGATGGCGCAGCGCCGAAGCGCGCTCGCGGTAATAAAGTGACGGTCGTGCGTTCATTACCCCCGGTAGATAACGAACGCAAAAAATAAAAGTTTAAGCAAACAAATGCCCGCAATCGCAGTTGTGCATTTATACGAATTCACATGGGGCCTGCTGTAAGTATGTACGCATTGCTGTGCGCGTGTTTGTGAGCCAATAACTGAATAATTTGCTTTTGCTGTTTTCATATTTGCTTAAGTGTGCAATTGCGAAATATGTTTTGCGGTATGATTTGGAGTTGTTGTAGCGCTTTGAACGCGCTACATTTTTTGTTGCAGCGGTAAGAAAATTGTTGTTATTTATTGTGAGGCTTGTTTTCTGACCGCGTTATTAACTTAACCGCGCGCGCTCTTTACTGCGCGCAGTAAAATTTGTGCAAGCGGTAGAGTGTGTAGCCTATATAGAAGTCTTAGAGTGGGGGGAAAAGTGAACACGCCTGCAGTTAGCATGCGTAAAACGCACACCGCTTTTGGCTGAATGTTCTAAATTTGATTTTGAACTTTTACGGTTCATTGCGCTCAGCTGTCAGTAGTGTGTGTGCGTGTGGGAGAGTACAATATGGAAGAGCAGAAAAAAAAGTATGTGTACATAACTATTAACGCTGAGTGTTAAACGTTGTGTAACGTAATGCAATGAACTGTGCTGCGCGATAAGTGGCCGCTGCTGACAAACGCATCATAAAGTGAAGCCGCGGCAAACGCTGCGCATTCTATGCAATTCTACTTCGTTGCTCTTATATAGACGCGCGCGCTTTGAAACTGCGAAACGCCAGCGTTCTGGTAGGCGATTGGTGGGTGGTTGCTGGACGGGCACGAGCGCGCGGTGGGAGTTAATGCGCCGTCTGAGTAATTGACTGCGCGCCACGTTAGCTACTTTAGCAATTCAGCGCTGGCGATGCGCAGTGCACTTACACATGTTCGGCGTGGATCGCGCACGTACGCTGCGTGTGAGCGCTGCACTGCTGTGTTTGTGTGCTACTCGACAGCCAGTTTTAGCAGCGCTCGTATTATGAACATTTATTTCTTCTGCTTCTGATTTTGCCATTTCAGTTTATTTGCAGTGCGTTCTCTTTTTATTGTTCTTTTTATTTATATATATCTGTTTGAGCATTGCATATGTGTGAGTTGTATTTTTTGTTCTTCTCCTTTGCATTAGCATTTCTCATTGCGCTGAGGTGAAGAAACTTTTTGGGTTTAATAACACTGGACAAGGTTATTAGATAAAAAATAAAAATCGTGAGCAGGAAGAGGCGAATGACAGCGGCGGCAGCGATTGCAACTGCAGGCTTTTCGGTAATTCATTCGGCTTCAGCACACATTAGCACATATCGGCGAGAATGGCGTATAGCAGGCGATACTAAGTATTACAATCGTCCGTTGGCCTGTGCCTTCTTACCCTCGTGACTATTGCCGCATACTGGATCCGCTCTAAGTGTTTGCAAAGATGTTGTTGATCTCAACTGCTGGTTATCACCCCCGCTGCCTTACGTAAATGAACTAAATTTTTTCGTATTTCCTCATTTCGCACACAGTTTGATTGACTATATTCCGATATGTTCAATGTCGCTTGGCTTCCCCAGCAGTCGGCGTCATAACCGATTTTTACTGGTTACCGTTGCTGTTGTTGTTACATTGAACTGTATAGCGCACATGTTGAACTGTACCCTCGCAAAATCGCGAAGTTCAGTTTTTATGCCATTGACTTATCGGCGCATGCGGCGCTCGAGTTTAGAACCTCATTGATCTTCTCGGAACGCTGATTGATGCCAATCACAAATCGAAGGTGAATGTGATGTGATGAATCAAGCAGTGAAGCACTACACTTGTCATTCATACATATGTACATATATAAAGCTCACGCGCTTAGGGAGGATAATATCAATATAATGTGTAATGATGATGAGTAGATGGGTTTGTTCATTGTTTTCGCAAAATTTTTGGAAAAGTTTATGAAATAAAATTTGGGTTCTCAGGGAATATTATGGATTAATTACAAGTTAATGCAATATTAAAAATAAAAAAATTATCAGATTTCAATAAGTGTTTGCGAAATAATGAGTAGAAGTAAGCGCTGGATGATAAACATTTTTCAGAAAAGACGAAAAACACTAAGATTTTACTTTAAATCAAGAGATCCGATCTCAGGGTCTCTGCTTATTATATAAAGCAATAAAAATATACATATGTATATTCGTTTTAATACATACTCTGGCCTTGACATGATAGTGTCTGCTCGAAGAGTCAGCAACAAAAACAAGTGAAGTAACAATAAAACTGACACATTTCTTTCGATCCCTTCGAGTCGTTACCTCATTACATTGCTTTTTATGGACTTTCATTTATTGGGCCATCGACATTCGATACTTTACATATGTACGTGCATACATATATAGGTATATATACTTATGTTGTTGTAATGATTTGCTTTCAATTTTTTTTGGCCTTTGTGACACTTGCACAACTCTGGTTTTTGTTTTGAGTGGGTTAGCAGCACAACGAAAGCGGAAGGCGAGTAGCGGTAGACGCGCTCGTGGCGGGTGTCATTACAAAGTTGCCGCATTTATGTAAAACGTAAATTGAGATGCGATGACGGCATACCTTAATTCGATGCGACCAGTCGTCAACCATTCTGGACAACTCCACCAGCTGTTAAACTAGCCATTTGGCTAAGTCGTCCGATGTATATGCAAAGTCCCACCGGCGAGTGGTTCCACTGGTGGCGGCAAGAAAACCGACTAGCAGCCACAACAGCTTACGAGCAACGTCATCGTAACAGTGTGTGACGACACTCATGACCAACTGACTGACTGACTTGAAATGCAGTTGGAAAGCGCATAAAAATAGCAGTCGGCAATAAAAAATCAGAAAGCAGCGCTGTAGACTACAGGAAGCAAAAGCAAAAATAAAACAAAATTGCCGGCAAACACCGGCTCCGACAGCGACGCTGCAGCAATGTGCCAATGTCAAAGCCAATGTGAATTGCCGCGCAGACCTCCGATGGCCGGGTAGAACTCTAGTCTAGTAGTTGTAGTTGCCTGTGCGCTTTGTTTCCTGCTTCTCAATTTCTTCGTTTCCTCGTTTTCCAAGCTAATGCCGTTGTTTTCCTGTGTCAACGACGAATCCGCAGCAACTCAATGACGTGAGTGGCCAGCGGGGCGAAGGGATGTTATTCAAAATGTGAGCTGCAATGTGGGCAAAGGATGAACAAATGCATAAACGGTGCTCTATGCAATTTGGCTTACATACCAGGCGGTGTTCGTAGATTCGCATGCGTGTGTGCGGGACGTAGGAACCCGGCATCCATTGAAGAAACGTGTACAAGTGGTGCACTTCACTATAAGCAAAGGCAATTTTAATATTGAATGAATAACGTAGTAAAAATATTACGCTAATAGCTATGCCCCCGACCAAAATCTGTCAGAAAACTATCAATAAAACCCTGAAGAAACGCTAAAAATTGCGTAGAACCTTTGAAGACTTTCTTCCATGAAATACCTGCCTTCGTGATTTTCTCAAATAAAATTTGTGTATATGGTAACAATGGACGAGTATCCGAACTTAGACCGAATTTTATTACTTTAGTTTATATTTTTTGGTCAAAACAAATATTGTTTCACTTAAATTTTATTGCGAAAATGCATCACGGTGCGACTCACATAGCGGAGTTTCTGCCTCGTTGCCTACGACGACACCATCGACTGGCAATGAAAATTTTCCACAGGCACCGGCACATATTCCCGCTCGCTCCACCGCAAATTCCACACACACAAGGGCCTCTCGGCGCCTATCGTCAGGCAAAACAACAGTAACAATAACAAACAGACGTCGGCGTGGCCGCAGCCAGCCACAAGCGGCAATTGCGGGCACTGCATTAGTTGCATGTGCATGTGATTTTATGCATTTCGTTGCAACTGAGCAAATGAAGGGCCAGTGTGCTACATATACCAGCGCACTTCCAACGACATGGTTGCGAATCGGAGTTGCGGCTGTGCTTGTGGATGGGTCTTTGTTTATTGTGAGTTGTGTGCGGTTGAGTGTCGCTAAATGTGGTTGGCCTTGGAATCCGTTTCCGAGAATACCAGCACAGCAGCGCCGCTATGCCTCTGCGGACAGAAGCTGCGACTGCGATAGCAGCCATGCGGCACACCATGCGCTTGTTGCATGCACACCGCATGCACTCGGCTAAGTCTGGGTGAATCGTGTTATGTGAATTTCTATGCACTGCACTGGCGGCTCGCTTGCATCGACTCACATGCATATGACACGTCCTTGAACGGCATTAATGGAGCTGCCACTGTTCGCGTTGATGCGCGTGTTTTATTATTGCTGCCCGTGCAGCCCACATAGCAGTCAGTGTGGAGGTGACAAGCAGTTGAGGCCAACGATGATTTGGATTATGCGAGTAATCAGCAGGCCCTCGTGAGTCGTTGTGGGTAAACAATGTTTTTTGAGACGCAACAGTTGTTCAAAATACCGCACGCTACAGAGCCCACAATCAACGCACATTCCTGTACCAGGTTTGCTATATGTATGTACATACGAGAATATTTGCCTGTTTGTGAGCTAAAAAGTTGCACTTGCATTGATTCGGCTATCCCTTCGTCACTTACAGTCGACGCTTCGGGTTTTATTTGCTTTGTCTATCTATTTGTCGGACGGCGAAGTCTCTTTCCATTTACCCTGCGTCATTCTATCAAGCTCACAAACTAGTTTGCCGGCATGTCTGTTTGTGAGTACATACGTACACACTCGTGTGCACATATTTTCTTTGTTTAGCTTGGCAGCGGAGCGCTTCAGTGGCAAAGCCGAGCTCGACGACATTTTAAACGAGTCAATTAGAGATCAAGGCCAGCCCAACGGAAATGCCCTATGGGAATATATGGTATATGGTGCAATGCAGCGCAGTTGTTGTCCTATTGGCTATCGCAAATTACGCATATACATATGTACTCGCTTTATTGCTACTCGCTGTGTGGCTTCTAAACTTCTGTGGCACATACTTGTTTTTACTTTTCTATTTCACTGCTTCCCATGCATTTTGCTCGCTCGTCATCGTCCCGCTGGCATTGTGATGTGTGTTCGTGCACTGTTTATTAACTGTAAATAGCAGCTAATTGCGCTCACTTCCTTCCACTCTGGGTATCGTATGGTCCGAGAAGCCATACATTTGCATTGACCCCGTTCCTCAACAACAAGGATGGGGACAAAAAGTGCATGTGAACTAAATGTGCGTACACGAGGGCGCTTATGGTGGGAGTATCCCTTTAATTTCCACCTCGATTGCTGATCACTTTTATTCTCTGCTTTTTGTGGCAACTTAATGTTTCAAATGAATTCATTATTTCTTGGTAGACGCTGCCGATCATTAATCGATCAATTTGTTTTTGGTCTTCCCCGCTCTTCTTTATGCATTCTGTCGCCTTTTCTCTCATCTAATATTCCCTTATTTTGCAGTTGACAGTTGACGCACAAAGCTTCCTTTATTAATGACTTCGCGTTTATTTGAACGTTGTTTTCGTTTTCCTTTCGTTTTTATTTCTTCAAATTGATTTGTTTATTTTCCGTCTGAAATGCAAAACCTTGAAAAATTATTAGCACCAACTTATTTGCCACATGTCTGTGTGGATAAGTGGCCGCTGATCGGCCGATCCCATATTCATACACCAAGGTACACATGTGCACTCGCATACTAGCTTTTGTGCAAACAACCACAGACCCACCAGTATATATATTCAATGCAATAAAATGCATTTACACAGGCTCCGCATACTCACACTCACAAGTATAGACTGACGAGCAAACTAAATGTTCGCGAAGTTTACCGAAAGTCAAGATCACACACCCAGTCGGAACTATGTCGGCAAGATTACTATTTTACGATTTTATCTTATCTAAAAACTCAATATCAATCTATTTTATAACTTTAGAGTATTTTTTTTTAATTAGACAACTCTACTAACAAAGATCGCTTCAGGGGTTCGTATTTACAAATCGTCAGATTGTATTGTCAACGCTGGATTATGCTACCTGAGCTCTTGGGTTCAATACGCAAAGCTTTGAAATTTGGCAGAGGAGTATTAGCGCAAGTTTCACCATTCTAAAACCCAACAACTGGAGTTTCTTGGAAAAAAACTCTTTAATGAACCCTGAAATAAGTCTTTGCCTACATTTTCTTGCAGGGCTGTAGTAGTAGGCTTTATGCAACTCATAGAGTGCGTAGCTGCGCTGACTGGTTAACCATAAAGCCCTTCAGCTGCCCGTCGCCCGTCTGACCTACGCGGACATACATATGTGTGTGGTTTTTGAGGCAGAATATTCTTGTTTCTGCATTCATCGTTGGCCGTAAGGATTTCTTTCAAAACTCTGTGCACACTTACACTCTTTACATACATACTTATGTACATTGCAAATATATGCAGGCAACTGCTTTGCTGGTCGCATCTAGTCAGTTCCACGACTGTTGGAGCGATAGTGTTTGGGTTTGTGGCACAGTGGCATTGGCAATGGCATTCATGATGACTAGAGTGGCTCTATGCGTACGACGCACAGGCACGTCGTCTGACATTTGTACGCATTTCCTCCGCTCTCCCTTCGTATCCCCACGCACGCTCATGGTCACACAGTTGTTGGTGTCATTCATGTGAAAATTTACACTCCACTGTTTCTCTATTTCTATGTTGATAAGAGTTGTTGTTTTGTAGTTTGTGCTTTCCGCCGGTTTATTTGCCGGCTATTCTGCTATTCTTGTGTCTGCTCTTTCCTCCTTTGCTCCTATTTGTGTGCTGCCTCTTTTGCAATATTTACGACTCCATTCAGTGCAGCTTTGCGTCTAGGCGTGACAGCGCAGCTGCAGCGCTGCCAACGTTGGCTGTGACAGAGGATGTAGTTGCCGCCGTTGCAGCAGGAATGCAGAAAAATGTGTTAGTGGAGTAGTTGGCATTACGTCACCGCTTTTATGGCACACACACACATACAGTTATAGATAAATGTATGCAATATGTATGCAAGCGCGCTTGTCGTGTCGTCATATGGCCAGTCTGGGTCTGCTCTACTGGCACTGACACGGTTTTGGCCTCTGTCTTGATCTCGGTCTAGCTGGCAGTTTCCAGCTGCGCACCTATGACTTTGCTCTTGGGGGAGTCCACACTCTGTTCTTGTCATGTAGCCCCTTTCGTAGTCGGATTCTGCAATAGTTGGATTGTCATTGCTGTATCCACTACCTTTTGCCCACACTTCTCTCTTGCGTTGCCGTTGTTGTTTGGTCTCTCGACTGATTGTCTTGCCAGACAAGCTTTTCTGTGCCATGCTATGAGTTTATGTGCATGCTTAAGCTACTGTTGGCTGCCGTGCACTTATGTTGCATGCAGCAAATGTAACGAAACTAGTCGCACAAAACGCCAATCGTGATTTTTATTTAAGAGGATTTTGTCGTTCCACAATTGCACCTACACCAACTTATTTAAACCATGTGTTGACATCAACGGACATAACATATTTACGCAACTGATAAAGTGAAAGTGTGTTGGGTGATTGCTGACACTTCTTTCAAATGGAGGGGAGTGCGCCCCGTTTATTAGTCTCTTATCGGATGGTGCTGAGATGGATTACATACATGTGGTAGTAAGCTCATATGTATATACGTATGTTTCATATCAATTAAAGTTAAATTGAATGGATATGACTTGAACTTACAACTGACGTTGCGTTGTTGAGGCAAGCGAAAGCGAGAACGAATGCAAGAATTTTCACCTAGTCACACCTCGTTCGAATACTAAATAATTAGCTCGTATATACATATATACCGGAATCCTATCTATAATTTCACGACGATTTGTCACTTTATGTGAAAACAACAGTAATAATCAAAACTTTTCAAAAATAAAGCTTTTTTAATTTGTGTTGAACGGAAAAAGTTGAAGCCAAGGCCTTGGATTCAAAATACTCCAAAAACCACAAATCAATTGATCGATTCACTTGATCAATTTGCGCACTTTGAAAATATTCAGATTTAAAACTTGCATAAAGATTCTTGGCATTCGTTATTTTTGCGCTTTTAACTATCAAATGCAATTTGACTTTTATAAGTACTTACCCGTTATGTGATCCTGAGCTGGTTGAGGTTACTTTATGCGTGCCTTAAGGCTGTACTTAGATATTAGATGTATATGGATGTATATTTTATGAGCTATGGCGTTAAAGGTTTAACAAATCGCTTGTCCTCCCCAAGCGAAGGCAAAACAACAATAAATACTAACAAGAAGAACCTGAGCTGTTGCGTTGTAAAGCAATAAACAAAAACAAAAATACTGAAGAAGCCTTCAAATGCTTCACACTGTCCAATTTACGTCCCGTTTCACATTGCGTTTCCGCTTTGTAGAGTCGCTTTTTCGAGACAACCAATCGAATTTCTGCAATCCGAAGATTCGGAATTTGAAGCGAGGCTTGATAAATTTTGCCAAAAAATATGTAGCCCCCAGCGTAAGTCAGAAGCGTTCACTTCGCACTAGTTCGTTTAATTATACTATTGCGGTTCTTAGTGTTACTTTTTTTAACGAATACCGTAGCAACATACACATTTTTCGCTTCTCTTGGTTTCCGTCGCCGATGTTGCTGCACGAAATAAATGTGTCGAACTGAGGAAGAAAATTTACAACGGATGAAATTCGAGTCGAGTATCTGTAGCACAACGCATCTACTGACTAACTGGCTGAGTGCGGCTGGTCTTTCGCCTCCCTGACTAGATGGCTGACTGACTAACGGCGCTGGCTTCAAGTGGACACACGCATGCATGGATAAACGGACGAAAAAGTGTACGAAACAACGAAAGAGTATAATAAAGCGACGTCGCATGAGAGAAATAGCGAAGACCGTGAACCAGAAAAGGGAGTGCGCGATCACCAATTGCGAAGTTAAATGGTGTAAAAAATCGCAAATGAAAAGTGAAAACCAAATTGATAATAAAAAGTAGGTGAAGCAAACAGAAAGAGACGACAAAGTTTCAGGGAACTGGCAATAAAGAAGAAGTGCGAAATGTTGAAAAAAAAAAAAAATCTATACAAAAAGCCACAGAAATGCGCTGCGGATGGGGGTAGGGATGACTCAAATATCCTTCTACACATACACACACTCATACACACTTGTGCGTTAACAAATGCAGCCCGACAGTGAAGATCAAGAAGCACTGCACAAACTTTCAGCTGCAGTCACAACGCTTCGACGTGGATCGGCACGCTGGAGTCGTAAGATCGGGAGGGTGTGCGAAGAACTGATATGCTAAATACGAAACGGACGGATTAATAAAGATATGTGCTTGATGAAATCTAGGCACAAAGGGAAGATGATAAAACTAAAGTTTCCAACCGAACGCATTAGCGAGAACCTTTCGTACGTCAGAGGCTTTGAGTCGTTGTTGTAATAAGTGGAAGGGTGGCTGCTAAATTAGTCGATTACTGGCACAGAATTCGCTGCTGTCTATAACATAGTACATGTATATATTTATGCTAAAAAATTGCATTGCAATTCTTATTTTATACTATATGCAGTCATTTGTGGAATTCCCAACCACTGATTGGCTTAGCGGTTTGTTAAAGAGTAACTTGGAAACTGCGATTCCAAGATAACATCTCACATTAATTTAATGCAAGTAGCAACTGCAAAATATTTAGCTTTGTTTCTCAACTAATGCAGCAAAAGCCCGCTTTCGGCATCTCGAAAATTCGGGAACTCTTTAACGAAATGTCCAATTCGATTGAAGAATTAGGATTATTTGGGTGTTGATTTTACAGGCGTTCAAGCGCATAAATGAATGCTTGTCGTTGGGCGATTTTTTTCGGCAGATCCTCGATTTAGGTCTCACAATGACAATATCGCACAATATTTTGGAAAAGCTTGCCATGAAGCCAAAAAAAATCTATGAGGTAGACATTAAGGAAACAACCGAGACTTGGGTTTTGAAGGCTCCTACGCATTTCTCATTCCGTATTTTATTATTCAACACTGAATCATTATTTAAATATTTTTAGCTTCACTCTTTCAGTTTGCATTAATTGAGATTTTTTCAAGTCCTTAGCTAATGATTAGACCATTAATTGCCTTATTTGGTGTAAAACAAATGATTTCACTTTTAATTTTTTGTGGGACAAAAATAATTTATTCCATTTTTATTTAATTAGCGTTCACACTGTAACCGACGACGTTGTAAAGGGCATATACTTACACTGTTATACCTATGGTTTCCACTACGTAATGAGCAGAATTTTGTTGAAATATTTTGGCAATTTGTGTTCCATTTTTGTCATTCAAGTTCAATGTGGCCGAGGATAAATGTTTCTGGGCGCACTTTTTTATATAATTTTTCACTATTTTTTTTTTTCGTAAATTCACTTGATACGCCGTTCAATGTTTGTATCCTTTGCTTTGGATTTAGCTGAGTTCATTTCTGGCTGTTTTACTGACGATTGTCTAATATTGATTTATATAACCGTTTAATTAGATCACAATTGTTTGAGGTATTTGACTTTTTCGGGAGCGTTTGTTTTGCTTTTCCGAATTCCTTCCGTTTTGTTGCGCGTCTAAATTTGTTGTGTGGCGAAAAAGTATTCCGTTTCTTGCGTAAAATTTTATATCCGCAAGTCCACTTGCGTACGCTCACTTAGCTAGTAAGCTAAGCGCCAAGCGTATCAGTACTTGAGCGTGTATGTATCTAAGTATATAGGCTTGTGCGCTTGTGTTGGTGAACGCTGTAGGACTGCGCGTATGCTTGTAATTTACGTTCGGCCTGGGCGCACTAAACTGACGCGAATGCGTTTAGCTCACTAACTTTTTAGTTACAGAACCTTTACTGTGCGCCGATCGAATTAAAAAACTCAACTGAATTCGCAAAAAGCGCAGTCAGCCTGTCCAATTGATTCGGAGAGTTGCCTGCTTTTCGTCGCTGTCGCATTGACGGTCGCTGGCGACGTCCCCTTAGTCACTGCCCGCCTTCGTTTCTGCTGCCGCTGTTGCCATTGCAGTTATGTGTGAGTGTTACAGCTGTTATTATTGTAATTGTTGTTCTTGTTGTTGCATATTCCAACACTTTTTTTACGCGAATTTGCACATTTTTGTTTTGATATATTGTTTGCTTGTGTGTACGTGTTCTTGAGGTTTGGCAGGCTGCGACGCAGCCGCGTGTGTATGTGTGCAAAAAATCGGTTAACGCTCTCGACATTAGGGAAAATAGCTTCGCACACCGCGGGGAAAGTACCTATCCCCTCCATAAGCGCTGCGAAGAAAAAGCAGCAGTGTATCTAGACTACTTTCGACGAGATCGCGAGAGACCGCTTACACTCCAAGTTGAGCAGCGCGGCGATCGCAGCTTTGCAACACTGCCCAAGGCAGCGCTAATGCTGCAGCTCAATTACATCAAATATATGGGCATTTGATGAGACAATGTGTTCAAGATTCTCCGGTTCAGTTACCCAAAATCAAAATGCACCCCATATGTCCGCTCCATCATCTCCATGCTTGCTAAATACACATGTACATACATACATACATATGTCTAATTTGCGATGGCGTATACCAATTTGTGTGGCTCCGCCCGTTTGTGACTTGAGCTTTGTTAAGTGCAGCGGCCAATTTTCGACTCAATGAGAGTCGCGCTGTGAAAGCCCAAAATGATTCCCTTTTCAAACGCAGTCGACTACACCGAATTCGGCGCGTTGATCGCTTGCATTGCTGAGTTGGCGAATTTGTAGTCACAACAATAGCCGCACAGTCTGACATTAACCCCTGCAGCGGCCGACGACACGACGGCGACGAAAGAGTTTGCTGCATGCTTCGGAGCGCCGCACCGGTCACACCTCGCCGCCTGCGTGTCGAGCTTTTGCAGTGAATGCGCCGAGGACTATATATCGTTCTGGCATATATGTATTGCAGTAAATAGCAACAAAGCAAACGTCACAAAAACGCACTCAGAAAAGTTATGGAAACCGAATTAGCAGCGAAGCAGAGTGTAAAACGCATGCGAAGGCAGCATTTTTGGCAAAATGCACGATCTCATACTTGCATACATATATGAGTACACTTACATTTACAAAGTATACTGCACACGCACACATGTGTGCTGGCAGAGCAGATTCGCACTCACCAAATGCCAGCGATTACATGCCTACCAATCAGCTTGTGAGGCAACCAGGTGGCGGTGCGGGTTGGCGGCCGCGCATTTTCATATGTTTTGACACTTGAATTGCATGCGTGTGTGTGCGATCGTGTAGGCCACTCGGCTGCACGAGTACACACCAAGGGCGGCCGTAATTCGGATGTTTTTCGGCTGCGGTGCAGTGTAGCACAGCGTCGAGCATTTGATCTTGTGTTCCATGCGCTCATGAGCGGGAGAAGTTGACTTGTTTTCTGCCGAAATTTGCTGTAATTTGTGCAACAGCGATTCAGAGTAAAAGTTAGAAGGTGGACACTGACGTCAGAGGGTTGAGGTTGTAAAAGGCCGTTCATCTCCAAAATATTTTATAAAGGGGCGAGAGTATGCGATGACTACAGATGCTCGAGAAACTCTTTCTGAACACC
This sequence comes from Bactrocera correcta, assembly GCA_027475135.1. NCBI lineage: Eukaryota > Metazoa > Arthropoda > Insecta > Diptera > Tephritidae > Bactrocera > Bactrocera correcta. Next base: position 150,933,993 of record CM050325.1, on the reverse strand, counting down.
ACGGCCTGTTTAAAAAAAAAAAAATTGTAGAAAATATGCAGAGGTTTTCGCATGGCTCAGGCTCACCTAAAAGCGTCTAGATTGAACGACTGGAATTTATTTTCTTCTAATAATTTATAATTACATTTGAGGTTGACTTGATTGAGAGTTTTGAGTTAAATATTGACGGGTTTTATGTCCAATATAGAAGTATTTGTAGTCGGACGAAACTTCAGTCTTAAATGGTCCAGTTATACCACATAGTTTGTAGAATGTTTTCTTAAGCAATTGAAATAGAAAAACGCGGAAAGCGTATATATTTTTTAGGTAGGCATTGACCTTTGTCTCATGATTCGTTGGACAGTGGGTGGGATAATCGTTGGAAAGAATTACACATTGAGTAGGTGAAGGCGCGCGTGAATGTTCCAAGATCAATTACACCTTTGCCTCACTTACCTACGCCCGTCCGTGTGCCGAGTGATCGAGATTTTGGCGAATTCGCTTTTCTTATTTTGGTCGATGTTCATACATTTCGGATCGGGTCTGGCTGATCGTGGGCATTGTTGTTGCTGCTGCTGTTGCTTCTATCGCCGCTGCTGTGCCTGCTTGCTACTGAGAACCTTATAAACACTTACTTTACAAAATTTGTCTATAAAAATATTATTTTTGTTTGCGCCGAGGGTTCAACGACCGCGCCAACTCGTGCGATTCACAATGATTTCATGATTTCAATTTCACTTCTACACATTCCACATCTCGTACTGCGTCTGTCGCTTTTGTTTGTTGTTGCCGTTGTTATTGCAGTTATTTGTTGTGTGTTCTTATTTTGCATTCATATCTATGTGCGTACGTTGTTTTCGTAGCTGTTCAGTGCTAATTCATACTGGTTCGCAGTCAGCCACATGTGGCGTCATTTCGCTCAGCCGCTGAGCTATTCAGCGCTGCATTCATGTTCCAGAAAAATGACAAATGATTGTTAATTGTCAGGTTAAATTGTTAGCAAATGAAAGTGTAGGCAAAGTGGTAACGCGAATTGCGGAAGGAAGCCGAGGCTGGACAGCTCACCGGTTCCACAAGTTGGCGAAATCGTCGTAAGGGCGTCAGTAATCATGAAAACATCGAGGCGGCGTTGGGAGCAATGACCTCTAATCGGTCAACGGCGACGCATCCGATAATTTCGTCATGAAATTCCCAAATCTACTAATGACAGTTTTGAGTTAAAATGTTTTACTCGTGTTACTCCTAACGATCGCTGAATCATTGATTGCTCACCTGAGAGAGCTGTGCGATTTTTTTCGCTCGTCAAAATGGAATTACTTCTAATTTACTCAAATGGTATTTATCTTCAATATGAGTCTTTTAAATATCGATATAAATGTTGTAAATTGCTTATTTTATTCGAATACCGAGAAATATTTTAATAAACGGAATATATTTCGAAAGATTTTAAAAATAAATAAATAAATTTTATATCAGAATTATAAGCTTTCGATACCTTAGTATACTCAGATATACCGAATACATTATTTAAGCACCTACTTGGTAATATGCAGCTCACATTTTCTTTGGAGTTTTTGTGAATTTTTTGTTGAAAATATTAAGGAGAAAACTATTTTGGTACTATCAAAAAAGTTTATTTGGCACATAAGAGAAAAAGATGACACCACATTCAACTCTAGAAAAGTCTTTTCGTATTTCTACTCAAACATATTTTTTTTTATATTTATACTAATAAATAAACAAATATGTATCATTTTGGTCGACCATTTTTTGCCCCTTTTCCGCTGGAGACATTATTCCATCAGTGTACTAAATTGACGTGATACAGCATCGTCTCAACTTCAACTTCACAACTTTCATTGGTGGCAGCGTGACATTCTTCCCTTTTTTATACAAAAATTTCAAAATATAGTGAATTTCTTCATTATTTTCTTTTATTTTAGAACAGCTGTAACTTTTATTCTTCTTCCCCGAATTTGTTTTTTGGTTAAATGAAGCCTAAAATCTTCCCTTTCAAACACCATATGGTATGACACAATGTGATTGGTAGCCCTAGAGATATACGACTGGAACGACACCTTTTGACAAAATACGAAAAGACTTTTTCGACTACCCAATATATATGTTATGTTATGTTGTCAAATGTATGATTTCATTCCACTATGATTTTTTCTACTACTTCTTAAGAAATGAATGCAAATATATTAAAAAGAAACCGTGTTTTAACAAATAAAAGCAAAGAGATGGGCTTTCTTATACATCGTATTTGATTGCGAGCAGAATCATCCATCCAAAAAAAAATGTTCTAGAAATTAAACAATACCTTGGACAATCATTTTGAAACAGAATTTGCCAACAGCTTTTCGAGATAGCCATTTTTGCAGAAATGGTTTAACCTAAAATTTTTTGAAGTAAAAATTTTGATAATTATAGTACTTTTTGTTTACACATATGTGAGATCCAATTGAAGTGCTGATTTTTTATATTTCTGTGTAAAATGTTTACTACTGATTTTATTTACACATTTTTGAACAATACTTTAAAAATAAATCATCAGGTATAATAACACTGGCTAACAAAATTTTAACTTTTTTGTCACAAGAAAACTCATATACAATTTTTAATGTACTAGGGTCACTAAACAATATCATTTGATTGAAAAAAATAGCACGATAAATTTAATTGTGACATAAAAACATATATTTCCTCAAAAAGTACAAAATTATTGATTAATATAGAAAAAATACTTATACTTCTTTTTTATAATTCAATTTAAAATATTTGTTAAGTCTCCAATAATAATCTGCTGACAATATGTTTCTCCATTCAGAAAATGGGAACCTGATGGAACCACTCGCATAGCTTTATATGTCATTATAGGTTATCAGAAGAAAACAATTTCCAGTCGTTTAATCTAAATGCTAAAACTTCAGCCTGTTTTTTAGGTAGATTCAAATCACATACTAAATCGTTGAAATGTCTTTGCCTCTTTTCAAGTTAACGGCCATAACTTGAATCATCTTCATCGTGCCGACTTAGATCAAGCTCCGAACACAAGTTTGGATACTGGGTAGTGCATTTGGATTTGGTTCTTCTGCTTTTTGTTTGAGTCAAAGAAAAATAAAAATCATATACATGATCCATTGGTTCGGTTCAAATCGTTGGTACAGCAAATAACATATGTCTGGGTTCTTGTTTGTTTTCTGTCGAGGTTGTTAGAGCACTTTCGGGGCTTGTTTACGATGAAATAATATAATAATAATAATAATAATAATAAAAATAATAATAATAATAATAATAATAATAATAATAATGATAATAATAATAATAATAACATGATGTTAGTGTTGTTGAATGCAATAAATAATATAAATGAAGTTGTATATAAAAAGACACACATATTAAGGTCACGAATATGTTGTCAGTTTTTATATACAACTTCATTTATAATTTTGTGCCCGATTGAAATAAAATTATTATAAATTGTTAATGTGGCTAAGCCAACATAAACAAAAAACGTCACAAAATTGGTATGACACAAACAGTGTTTATCAGTATTATATATTCGAAAGGATTTAACTGAAAATTCTAGATTAATTCAAAAGGGGTTTGATGCTGTTTATAAAATTCTATACATTAACATACAAATTTCCGTTAATGGTGCAGATTTACCCTTGAACCCTTTGGATCACATAGTGTCGCCGTACGGACATTTCCTCGAAGTTTATTTTAACGTTTGAGTTAGCATCAAATTTTTGTGACGATTCACACTTGAAATTCTCCTTCAAAGAATAACTTATAGCATGAACTATTTCTTATAATTAAAAAACTGATTAGATAATCTAACGGTGTGCTTTGGGCAAAATAAAGGCCTAAACATTTTCCGTGTAACGACTTTCAGGAAGTCGCTCACAACGCGCTGGTGTAATGAGGACCGAAATTTTTTAACAATTAGTCATATTTATTAAACTAATTTTAAAAAGCCAAATTCGAAAATATCTAGTGAATGTTATCTAAAGTACTCGTACTTACTTCTTTTGTTGCTCGCAGAACTGGATTGGACGCTCTTTTAATCCATCATTCAAACCATTTTCGTAACCCTTCGACGCTGTGTTTTTTGGTATGTTTCCTCAATTACATAATTTCGATTTCAATACAGATAAGTTATTCATTTTGTTAAATTTATATTTTCGCAAAAACATGAATATTGCACAGTTCCACTTAGTATGTATTAGCCTTAAACGAAATATTTTCGAAAACTTTGTTTTTGCAAGGCTCTTCGATGAAACTAAATAAAAATAAAAAATACTTCAGTTTTGGCTCGTTTTAGAATTTCACTTTCTTACAGCATACTAAAACACCACAAGTTAACTGCATTTGTTAGAAAAAATTAAAATGTTGTTTTGAATTAGTTTTTAGTTGTCTAGTCGACGTCCGCTTGAGCGTCAACACACGCACACTAATCGAGCAACAAACAGCAACTAACGTTATTTTGAAAACGGAACTCAATTGAAGTGAACCGAACGACAGGACACGGGACTAAGGACTAAACAACATCAACACGCTAACTGTAACAACAATGGTAACAGCAACAGCAGCAGCGACAGCAGCGCAGTTGTCGCGGACTAGCAGCGCCGCGTCGCAGCAGCAGCAGCAACCGTGCTGACTGCCAAACTGGAAGCGGAGTTGTGGCACGACGTCTTCGCTTAGTCTAGTGGCGGTGCAGCGTCGACAGCGTGTGTGTCCTTTGACTACTTTCACTGTTGCCGCTACTGTTGGTGCCGATGTTGTTGGTCGCTATTGTCGCAAACTTAACTCGATATAATCCCGATACTTCTGGCTTCTTCGAAAAAGTTGCTACTTTTTTCTGTTATGGCAGGACTTGAAAGTGAGTGCTGGCGAGCGGTGCAACAATAGAACTAATCGACAAAAAATTTACCCATCAACAGCGAAGCTTTAGCAGAGATACTAAATCACACAGCAAACGCGCGAGCTATGTGCGCCGCTTAACCGTTGTGAATATAACGAATGTGCGGCGGAAACGCGCTTACAACTAAACGTGCTGACGGTTGAACGCGTAGTGCGGCTAAATAGTGGTGATTCCTTTTTTCTAACCCAAACAATTTTTGCCGTTTTCGATAAGCGATTCTTCTTGCGTGCTGACGCTCAGTTGCCAGCTGATGCTGGCTGACGGCGGCGCGCAGCGCCAATGTGTACCATGACCATTAAAATAATAACTACCATTGATGCAGCAACAACAACATGCCACCAAGCAACTCCAAGCCATTCCACTGCATAGAGTTGAGCATCAACCAATCTAAACAACCACCTTCAAGCCCTTTAAACTACGAGTACGCATCCCCCATCCCTGTGTCTGCAGCATTCATCCAACCATTCAGTCATCCATCTACACACGTAACTGCATCCTTTCTCCTTTCACTAGTCAACCCGCCTCCGCGCACCTGCCAACAACGCCGCTCACTACTCATATGCGCTCGGCCCACAACCCAGACGCGCATTCACTCACTCACTAACTCGTTCGCTCACTTGCTCGCTCGCTCATGTCGCCTGCACTAGAAAAAAGGATGTGCAAACAAAAATAAAAACCAAAATTAAAAGAATAAAAATAAAATCCTGAAAAAACGAACGCGAATACGAGCGCTTGCTGAGCGCTTGAAATAAAAATCACTCCAACTATGAAGCAATAATGTAATAAGGCTGTGTGTGTGTTATGTGTGTGCACGTGTGCGCGTGTGGAAAAAGCAAAAGGTTGGAAAAGCAAAAGCAAACAAAAAACAAAACAAAACAAAAGGAAAAGCATTAAAAACAGCAGAGAAAAATGCAAATAAAAATACGAAAACACAAACAACCCCACTGCAGTGCGCCGCTCACCACCCCAATGCGCCTCGCCTCCACACAAGCTGTGAGCGAATTGAGGAGAAAACTCGCCCTACCACGGACGAGCAAACAGGGGAAACGTCGCTGTACTGCTATAATGCCGAAGCGGCTTAAGTGGGGTGGCTCTGGCGAATGGTGTGGCTGCAGTGAGTGAATGAGCACGGCGAAAAGAGTGCTCGATTAAAAATAACCAAACGAAAAAGGATAATATTACTCCTGTCGCGATTTGACTCATTTTTATGGTTTGTATTTTTTCGTTTTCTGCTTTTTTTGTGTTGTTTTTTCGTTGCTCATAGTATTTATTCCACACTCATTTCATGCGGCTCGTGCTCGCGTTTTCCGCTCAGCCAAATGAGGCGGCAATGGAGAATAGCAATTAATAAGCCGTTTACATATGTACATATATGTATATAATATTTTCATTATATTATATAGACAAAATAATTTCAGATACGACTGATTTTTTTCTTAACAGCGAGCACATTAATAAACGAACACAATTCACTACATCGACACAAGCAAGCGATAAGAGCCAGCTTTTCTTCTTAACAGGTCACAATTATCCGCGAACTACAATATCTCTTATCACCAAGTTTTCGTACTCAAACTACCGAAATTGAATTCGTCGCATCATCCGTCAAAAAGTCACATCTTGTAGGACCAACAGCTAATAATGTCCAACGTGTGATAGCCGGCGACGTCTAAACACAAACTAAATGTCCAAGATGTTGGCGATCGCCTTGGCAAATCGTTGTGGCCTTCAGTTATTTATCATCGCCCCACAGCCAGCAGCAGAAGACACAACAACAAGTTCGTACAACAGTTGTTTGAGTCCAGCCCGACCGATGGGAGGCAGCAGGTGGTCCACGCTTCGCTCAGCATCGCAACCTACAAAGCAGGCAGCAAAACAAACGAAAACAGAGGCAACAGCTCAAGTTAACAACTACATTACTGTGAAGCAACGAAACGAATAGGACCAAGGCGAAATGATAAGAAAATCGACAAAACAACGTCCAGAGAAAGCATTGACGAAAGGAAAAGAAGAAGCGCAACAGTCGAAACGCGGACAGGACCTTCTTGGCACAATGGCAAATGGGCTCACATTGCGTACGCGCGTCCAGTCCGCACCGCCGCGTGAGGAGAGTGCGTATAATGGGCGATAGCGTAGGGAGAGGGTGGGAAGGGGAGACGACGCGCCACCATTTGCAACGCCATCAAAACCATTGCAATCATCATTATCGTCGCCATAATCATCAACGAAAGCACCCACCAGTGGAGTCACGCAGCCAAAATATCGTACACCGAACATAAAAAGCAACAATAAATGCAACAACAGTGTCACCAGTAGCATGAACAGAAACTAAGACAACAAACAAAATAACTTAAGACCATTTGAGTGAGTGTTCCCCTGCGCTCCACCCACCACTCACTCACCACTGGCCGGTACGCTCTTCGGCGCCTGCTTTTGGCTGTTCAAGAGCAACATCTACGATAATAATGAGCCACTGACGATGGCAACGCGCGAGCAAGACATTTTCACGACGTTCTTTTCCTCTTTCGTTGGAAACTTAGATTTCGCAAAATTTTTCTTTATTTTCCGCCTTAACTTTGACTTTCGCAGCAAAAAAGTCCTGTGTGGGGCTCTCTTGTGAGCACGAGCACACTTAATACTGCTGCTGCTCTTAGATTGCGAAAGAGAATATCTTTGTAACATGACAGGAAAAAAAAATCTTTTGGCCAAGTACAACGAAAAATGCCTAAGTTGGTTCAAAGTTGGGCAAGCAGCGGAAGCTTGGGCGAGTGTGTGCGTTGTGGCTTCGAAGTCTTTCTGGGATTGGGTAGTTTTCCCCACACACTTTCACACTTTCCCACGAAATCTGAACAACGAGACCGGCTAATGCGGCAGTTTACGTACTTACGCGCCGCGCACATAAGAACACGTCCATACATCAACACAAGCATGCATTCGATGAGGTGCACTCGCCTGATATACGCAAAATGCAACAAAAAAGGCAGCATGAGATGCCAAAGAGGTAAAGGGCAATAGTGGTAACTGAACGCAACTGTGTACCCTACAGTTGATGAAACGTATGTAGAACCTCTTTTGTGGCGTAGTGGGCTTTTAGGCGTTCAAAACTGTTGTGTGCAATCTATGTGTGCCGGTTCTTCTGGGGGAAAGTGAAATTAATTTATGCTTTTGTGTTATATGTGCTGTCTTATCAACGTCTCTTATCTTTCAGCTCATGGTGGTTGCTGATGAAGGAGGAGTAGGAGCCACCTCTTCGCGTCTTGTCACATACACATCTTCGTTGCACTGCTGGCGCTAAGCGATTCCGTCAACTTTCTTCAGTTCGCTATTGCGCGCCTTGCCAGCGCCATTTTTTTGTATTCATACGGTATTGTGTTTGTTGTTTGCATAGCAACTTGACGGCTCGTCAGCTGTGGAATGAGCGCCCAGTAAAGGGAATCAAATTGTACTAATTAGATGAGAGTTGAAGTTTTTTGTGAATCCTTGAAAGTTGGAATTATACTAGTTTATTTTCTTTGTCATCGTTGCTCTTATCCATCAGTTGAATTGTGGATCTTATTAAAAAAGTGAAAAGTTTCATATATACGCGAAGGATCCAGAGCTCCATTTTTTAGACTTTAAACTTATCCTATATCTACCAATTAACGAACACAGATAATGCATACATTATTCTTCTAGTCAACTCCATTGAAAAGAAGAGAATAATGTTACAAAATGTGTTAGTGATGTCTTGATGCCGAAAAGGGTACATCCAACAGTATTCCCAAAATAGTAGGCTTGTGTTTCCAAATTGTGGACAGCTTCAACAGACCCAACACCAAAAAGTGGTCATAGGCTTTGCTGTATGAGTATGTCCCATTATTTAGATGTAAAGGTGTAGCAAAACCTTGGTATAAAATTTTAGTGCTTGAGCTGCAATAAGAATAAAAGAATTGGGCGGTTGGAATCAGAAGAACTATGGTCATAGTGATATCCTAAACCAACTGAGCGCAAACGTTAATGAATCAGACTACTTTTCACTATGCTGGCTTTCAGGTGAGGATACCCTCTAGACGAGAATGGAGAAAGGACATAATAGGAGAGTAAGATACCATCTCAGTCTATACTGATGGGACCAAAATGGACATTTCTCTTTCTATCCGTCTACCGAACTGATCTGGTATCTTCCATGTGGAAGTACTAGGCATAAGAAAGGCAGCGCAGCTGTATTAAATTACTACGGGAGGATACGTAAAGCAGCAATATACACGGATAGCCAGGCGGCTCTCCTGGCCTTGTGGTCGCCTTAACTGCAAGAAAGCACTGAGCTCACTAGAAGACAAGCTCCACCTAGACTTGATCTGGGTTCCCGGCCACGGGAATATTTTCGGCAATGAAAAAGCAGACAATTGGCAAAGGCAATTGGCTTTCCTAAACGAATCCGAGGTAGAACTAATAACAAGCTCGCTAGGATCGATCAGGAGAGAGCTCAATAAATAATTTCAACAAGTTGCAAATAACAGATCTAAAAATATAACAAAATGCAATATAACTAAACAGTTATGGCCAACATATGACAAGAAATAAACTAAAGACTTATTAAATAGGGCTAGAAACAAGAAAAAACGTTACTTCGGTTGTACCGAAGCTAAATACCCTTCACAGGTGCATTTATGTTAGTAACTATGTGTTCAGTTTTTATGGAAGCTATATGCTATAGGAATCCGATCTGAACAATTTTTTCGGAGATTACATTGTTGCCTTAAAAAATAATCAATACCAAATTTCGTAAATATACATTGTCAAATGTGAAAGTTTTTCATACAAGAACTTTATTCCGTTCGTGCAGACTATATGGCAGCTATATGTTATAGTGGTCCGATATCGGCAGTTCCGACAAATGAGCAGCTTCTTGAAGAGAAAATGACGTTTACAGAATTTCAAAACGATATCTTAAAAACTGAGTAACTAGTTTGTATATAGACGGACAGGCAGATCGACGGACATGGCTAAATCGACTCAGCTCAACACACTGATTATTTATATATATAATTTATAGGGTCTCCGACGCTTCCTTCTGGGTGTTACAAATTTCGTGACAAACTTAATATACCCTGTTCAGAGAACAAAAATATCTACAGACTAACTGCTACCATAACAGGGCTTTGGCCATTTGAAGAACTTGCGTTCAAACTGGGTAGACCCTCCAAAAACATCTGCCGAGGCTGCGAACTAGTAGGGAAGAAGGAAACAATTTTCCACTTTCTCTGTGAATGGCTAGCCCTACCACAGATCGGACACAGAACACTTAGGAGCCATCAAGCACCAAACCTTGAATGGTTGTCTACAAAAAAAAAAAAAAAATATCGAACGTTAGTAGATAAGCGTTGGCTTCTCCGAAGAGTACATTTCTGATGCTAAAGCAATCACTTTTACTGATGTTTTATTCTTCATACTTGATTCCTATTTAGAATGTACTCTTTCTTTTCGATTTTAAATTAATATTGTACTTTAGATGATAAAATCTTTAAGAAGAGAAGGAAAAAGGAAAGTTTTGCTAAAATAGTTCTTGTAATCTGGTGCAAAAAGGGACAGATTGGTGCCTGGCTAACTAACTTTTGGCCAATAACGCCATTTCAATGTTGGCAACGGAGAACTGTAAATTCGGCAGACATACACGAGAAAACACGCATTCACGCACTCATAAAGTACACACATGCATGGATTTACCGTTGATACTCCGGTCGCCGTGATATTATCCTGGTGGTCCTGGTAATGACAGCGCCTACGGTACGCCTGACGCAACGCAGTTCAGATATACTTTTTCGGCTACTTAGTGTGTGTATGGGCATTTGGAGGCAGCGGGTGGGGCGCTGTGTTGTTGTTATTTTTACTTCGTACGCTTTCTATGCAAACTTTATATGAATATCATGTCGTTGTTTTTATCAGTTTTCCTTTCATTCCGACCAGGAGTGCCACTGACTAATTCGTGTGTTCCCTTTGTTGGGGCGATTCTATTTATCTGCTCGGTAAAAATTCTAATTCAGTCTATATGCGCACACGTGCACACACCTACCCCTCATTGCTCCTCACGACATTGACGCGGCGCTTTGCATACGTGACACACATGAATGTGTGTGCGTCGGTGCGCTTGAGCGTGTTTGTGTGGCCCTTTGTCGCTGTTGTTCGTTTGCCTCTAATGGGGTGCTTTATGACACACAAATAACTGCAAGTACAACAAAAACAATGTGCAAGTTGGTGCCACAGGCTCCCAGTTAGTTGTGCTTCCAGCCTCGACTTCAGTCACAGACACACAAACACACGCATACAAACAGCAGAGCAAGTTCATTCCCGGTCCGCCGCACCCAACACATGCCGCCGTCAACAAATTAAAATTGCAAAAATTTTCTAACACCGCCCACTAATGCCGCCCCTCCCCTGTCGCTATGCCCTTGCCTTTGGCCTCGTGGTTGCTATTGCTGCTGTTGCTGCTGTTGTTGTGTGTAATTGTGAAACGTGTGCATGTAGTTGTTGGTGTAGCCGTGTGTTAGAATAAAAAGCATATATGATATCCGCCAATTTGTGTGCGTGCGCATGTGTGTGTGTGCAAAGTTTCGTCTGTTCGTCTGTGTTCGCAGCCGCGCAGCTTTGGCGTAATTTTTTAACTAATTTTCTATGCAAATTTAGCTCATTCTTCTCGCTCGCGCCCTTTCTCCATTTTGTCCTAACAACAGCAACAACAAGTACATACATATATGGATATTCGTACATACGAGGTGCATATGTGATGCCGTTCGCCACTGGAGTATTTGAATAGCTGCTGCAACCCCAACCCCTCGGCACGCACACATATCCACATCGCAACCCACTGTAGGTGAGGTGAGGTGACTTTTTCGGCTGGCTCAGCACCGCCGCTCTGTTAGTTGCCACATTTGGGTTCGCACTTTTTGTCGTTTTCCATGGTTTCGCTGTTGTAATTGCTAACGCCGCTTAGTCCTTTTGGTATATCCATTCGGCACTTTTTAATTTTAATTTTTCGTTTCAATAGAATGGCTTATTCCATGTTGCGCGATTAGTAAAAGAGGTTAGTGGTGGAAGCGTCACATTGAAATGACATGCCAGATAATATGTGGCGTGAATATATATGCATATGTAATCAATATATAATTTATAAAGCCGGATTTGAAGTTAAGCTATATAATTATTGGTAACTGCTGGGAAAAATACTAAAAATTCGAAAATGGCTTATCACACCATACAAAAATAGCAACACCTCCGGATCTTTAAACCATTTTAAATTATTGAGGCATTATTAAAACACATCAGAGGGTTATCCTAAAAATCCTCAGAGACTACATATGACAGAGCAGTTTTTCTTTTGAAAATAGTTACCTTGGATTTCAAGTAGATCATTTAAATTTTTAAATATAGGCCCAATCACTTGGGGTCCAATACCTTGTTCTGTAGGGTTTGATCAACCCATACATTTTTCCTATACCTCCTTGCAATCTTCAAAACATTTTTATAGGCACTTTCTTGGATGGCCTTCAGCTTTCGCGTCGAATTTGTATTGATGTCTTCAATGGAGTCAAAGCGTGTTCCCCGAAGTGGATATTTCAGCGTGGAGAATAAGAAAAAGTCACAGGGGGCCATATCAGGTGAATAGGGTGCTTGTTCAATAATATTTCTTGAGTGTTTGGCCAAAACTTCATTCACAATGATGAATTTGTGCGAGGGTTCATTAATATGATGAAGAATCCACGAAGTGTTGAGCCACAAATTTGGACGTTTACGATGGATAGCGTATCGTAAGCGCCTCAAAATACCAAGATAATACTCTTTGTTGACGGTTTGACCAGTTGGAACGCATTCATAGTGGACGACACCACGAATATCGAAGAAAACAATGAGCATTTTCTTCACTTTCGATCGGCTTTGGCACGCCTTTTGGGCCGTTATTTGGATAATTGCTGGTTCGTAAGTGTGTAATATTTGACCCATGTCTCGTCACCAGTAATTATGCGTTCCATGAAGGTGGGGTCCGCTTTGCATGTCATCTTACGTACGCTCTCGTGTGACATTTCCAATTTATGGGCAATCCGTCTCAAGCTCACATGGCTATTTTGGCAACAATTTCTTTCACTTTTTCAACGTTATCATCGGCCACACTCGTTGAAGACCATGCCTTCGACGGTCTCTCGACCCTCTTTGAATGCTCTGTACTACTCGTAAGTACGCGTTTTTGATAGAGCAGATTCACCAAAAGCCTTCCGCAACATTTTAATGTATCGGCGAATTTTCTGTTCGCACAAAAATTTGTTAACACAATTACTAAGTACGTTGTTTAATATTTTCGGTCATTGAAAATTCGACAAACACTACTGAGGTCGACTGACATTAACAGCTCCTGTAAACACACTGGTTTGGCATCATAATTAAGGACAGTTGTACATACCTAGGAAAGTAAATTTACTTGTCTTCCATATAAACGGGAGATTTAAATGAAGAATTCCCGATACTTTCTTGAGAGGGTCGCACGTCATATTTTTTAACATACTTTTTATGTTATATGCATATTGTGTTTATTTCTTTATATGTATGTATCTGATTTAAGAAGTGTTCCTCAAGGGCTCCCCGATCATACCTTTTTTTTTTTTTGACTTCCTACAAGAGATCATAACGATTTACTAATTATCCTTAAAATTATGTTGAACTCTTCATGAAAGAATAACTCGCAAATTACTTTTTTGATAATAATCGCGTTAAATCAGAACTACGAGTATATTCCAAGAACTCATCAACTGACTGAATCATATTTTCTCCAAACATTTCAGAACAATCCAGATGTGTCCACACAACAAACTTAACTTCGCCTGCACCTATACATCACTATATATGTACATATGTAATTAATGGGAATGCATGACTAAATACTAATCACTTGGCTGCCAGGATATATTGTATGCGCATGCCATTAATTCTTTTAATGTTGCGAATGAAAAATATTCTAAAGGCTCCAAAACGCATAGATACATACAAAAAGGCCCGTAGACACAGCATACAATGAAAAAATACCCACACATTTAAATAAAAAATATATAATGAATTTCGTTGACGCGCACTAAAAGGGCGGGCAGACATTAAAACCGAAAGTTAAAAAATAAAGTAAAAAGGAAGCCAGCAGCATTTGAATATCCCCAAGCATGTTTAGGGCAGACGTTAACGTGGCGGCCTGATATTTTACACACGACGACTAGTGCGCGAATTGCCAAATCGGCAATAAGTGCGCGGCACAAATTTGCTATTTTACACAACATATAGCGCTCGTAAAAAATAAATACCTCCAAACATGTCAGTAACGCGCACGTCCCACGCACCTCGCGCCCAATTCCGCGTCGCCAAATACCCTTCCCTTACTTACAACATGCCACTAGTGGTAGCGCGCTAGTGCGCCGCTACCTTCGCCTGAACCCACTTCATTAAGCCACACTGCGCCAGCTCCGCGCCTTCCGTTAACTTCGCGCTCCACTAATGTCCTTTTTGCTCGCGCTTACGCACCTTCTGTGCTCTCCATAGAAATGAAACGTAATAGAAAAAAGTCGCTCACAGCGCTTACAGATCCCGTGCGCCTTGGGTATTCTTGCCTCATATGCGCGCGTAATTCTAAAAAATTAATGTCGCCCCGTAATTTAAACAAAGTAACATAACGCAAAACACTGCAGCGCAACTACTAACACCGCCTTTCAGTTCAGTTCCCCGCCGCTGCCATTGAAACCATCGGCTTCAAAGTGCCTCGCGCTGGTAATGTCGGCAACAGCATCCTGCAACCTTCACTTTCCTATTGCAATTATTACTTACTGCTACTGCTGCACAACAGCCAGCAACAAATTTTCCCCATAGCTGTTGTAGTTGTAGTGTGCTTAGTTGTTTTTATTGTTGTTGTTTGTTATAGAAAAATGTAAAAAACCCATAAAATAAAATATAATTTCTTTCATTCGCGGCGCAGCGCGCTCGCTTCCCTGATGATGGCTCGGTTGACGCAGCAGCTGCTGCGGCGCCAGCTCTTCTAATGCTCATCTCTTTCTAACTCGGCAAATTCAAAGTCAGCCCGCTGCGAAGCTGCACAGAAAAGCGCTTGGAGTGCTTTTTACCAAACCATAAGGCGAGCGCTACCAGAACCAGCACCAACACCAACCAGCAGCCAGCAAGTGACTAAGATGAGGGCTACGACGAGCGCGGCTGATTACTACTTTTATTGCTAGCAAATACTCTCTAAGGTAGTTGCTTCTCATCAGCGGTAACGATGCCGGCAGCAGAGGCAAGCGCGCCAAGCGCCAGTTGCAGTGAGGTGAGCCGCTTTTTTACGAACTCAAATTTTGGTGGGTGGTTGGCTGGCAGGTCCTTTTTTACTTACACCTTTTTTTACTACACATTTTTAAAACTTTGCGGCAGCGATTTCTCTGGTACGACATCAGCGCTGTTCCGATTGTTGTAGTTGTTCTTACTATTGCTTTGTGCGAAACGCGAACAATTTTCAAGGGTGGTTTATGAGCGCGCGAGAAGTTTGCCTTTGCCTTCATGCTACACCGCGTCGCGCAGCGCCGCACTTCACTTACCGTCGGCGGCCTTCCCGCGCGCTCGCGTCAATTGAGTTTTGCTTTGCTGCCTTTAGCTCGTACTTTGGCTTTCACTTTGCCTTTGCTTTGCCTTAACCGCTGCTGTGTAAGCGCGTTTCTGCACTCCTGTGTGGGTGTGTGTGTGTGCGTGTGTGGTCTACGTCGTTCGTTGGAAAAACTTCTATTTAGCGTTGTGGTTGTTGTAAAGGCTGTTATTGTATAGTGTTTTGATTTCCTCCTCTGCGACTCGCTATTCACTTCATCATCTTCCTTTGTGGCTCTCAATATTTTTTAACTACGTGTTCGCAGTTAAAAAATCTCATTTTATTTTTTATGCTGGTATTTGTTTTTGTAATGCTTTAGACACACCGTCGTTTTCTTGTTGAGTACACGGAAACAATTTTCTATTACATTGGGAGCTTTTCGAGTTAGGGCTATGTGGCTTAGTGAAATCATTTCGGTCGTGGATACGGTGTTTGACCTTTGTGCTCTACAGCATGAAGCCCATCTGCATTCTGTGTTTGGATAATCGAAATATGCACGAAGATACAATATTAATAACATGCAGATGACGCTATCAAAATATAAATACTGGGTAGTCGAAAAATTATTTTCGTATTTCTGTTCAAATTGAAACTTTTTGAACCATTATTGTGGTACACGAACTGATACAGCATCGTCTCCTTAAACTTCTACGATTGCAGCGGCATCTATTCATACGAAAATGCGAAAAGACTTTTTCGACCACCCAATGCTATAATTTCCGGCTATACTATCACTCGAAGTAAAACCCCTGTGTCTAGACAGTATTTTCAGAACCCACGCAAAATGCATTATGATATTTTCAGTGTATTTTACTTTAAACGTTTTTCATATTCTTGTCTGTTGGTTTCGAGCTTCGCTGCTTCCAGTGCCTTCGCCGCCTTGACACAGTAGACGTGGCATGTTTATGTCCACACTGTTGTTGTTGTTTCTATACCCACGTTCACAATAAAGGCAGGTAACGGCAAATAGTCGAGTTCATAGTAGAATCTGTGCTCAAAACGTGAGCCGTTCGACACGATTGGCGGTTAAAACTTCATATTTAGAAATTCCAGGTTCTTGAGCCACACACCATTTGTGGTAGGTTCCTTTGTACATATGTGTTTGGAGCCACCAAATATCTGATGGAAACCCCTTATGGAAAATATATACCTTTCCAGCTTATTTGTTTCATATACCGTCAACAATTATGACTTGCATTACTTTCCTCAGAGGACGAATAATTCTGCGTTCTATGCACTTTAGAGAATTCTGCAATCAAATATAATTTCAATACAAAACTCTCGTCCACACAGAACTTGTTTGCCGACCGCTGCTGCAAACAATTGGAGCAGCCACTACGGTATTAGCAACAACAGCAACCGCAACAACAACACCAACACCAACAACAAAAACAGCTAACGCATACATTCAAAAATTGTTTAGAGCGTTTTGAGTGAATAGATGAACTCAAACCAGAAAGTCTGCTTGCCTCCCCCTGCGCTCCCAGAAGCTGTGCAACAACCAGAAAAAATGACGTGTCGAGGGTTGATTTCTTACTGCACCTCGCGCCACACAACTTATCTCCTCCGTTCTTTTATTTTCAATTCTTTTACTTTCATTATTTTCCTTTTCATTTGTTATTCTTTTTTGTTCTGAGTTTTGTTATCAACATTTTTACAATACCTAAGTTGTGAACGCAATAGTATGTAGCTGCAGTTGCTGTTGCTGTTGTTGTAAGTGGATGCTTAGCAGGCGTATTCAAATGTGCAGATGAAGTGCTTGTAAATAGATTGTTCATATGTAGGCAAAGCAGCCCCTTTTTGTGTGCGTGTGTGTGTTGGAGTGCGTGCGGGTAACATGGCAGGCTTTCAGGATTTCTGGTGCGCGATGGCGATGACGCTGCCGCTGCTGCCGAAAGTGAGACAAGCAAAGGTATCCTTTTCGTTGAATTACACAAGCATTCTTCATTTCAATGCTTTTACTCGAATTCGCGGGCCTTATGATAGCGGTAGCGAGTGGCTTGTAGGAAAACATACTGCATCGGAACAAAAAGTTTCCAACTTTATGCTCCCAGGTCAATGTCATACATGTAGGAGAAACTGTAAAAAGCAAATTATGGTTATATTGAATATAATTTGCGAGGTTTCTGCTCTATGGTAATACTGAGTACGGAAAACGGCTGCATGGTCTATAAAGATATAAGAGATATTTTCGAGAAAGTAGGTTTAAGCTGCGTTGTCCGCCTTAGTCAAGGGCTTCAGGGTTTAATTGCACCAGTTGCTCATGTAATTTGATGTTTTCAAATACTTCTAGCATAATATTCATTTTCCCCTTTTCTTGAGCATTTGCGAAGAACGTGTTCGATGGGTCGGTAAGTTTCCACTTGTGCTTGCCGGTAAGGCACTTATTATTATTTTAATATTTGTGCTTTCGTCAAGGCATAACTGTATATGATACGATGTCGTATTCACGAATGCACGCATCGCTATTATGTAAACGACAGGAAGATACACGCACATGCGTACAGATGTTTAAATTTAGATAATATAAATGCCTAAGATGTGTTTGCGGCCACAGAGATAGTGTTGTCCAACTAAGTTGAAAAGAAGACGGATTGCAAAGAACTCAAGGTAGAAGAGGTCCTGCTTACATACATACATATGTAATACTTACTTATATGGGCATTCATATTAAATTAGCTTCGATAATTGTTTCGTCTGCTCAAGCTCGCTCACAAACAAACGATCTTTGTCTCCTCCAATTGTGAATTGAGAAATCTTCTTTTTCATTCCTTATCAACTGAGATACTATAATGTTTGTTACTTACTATACATAAGTACATATGTATATATGTATGCGACGGTAAATCTACATAGACATTTCAATGTTGAAATAGTCACATAATAAATACGCATTGCCAATTTCTCAGATAAGATATGAAAATGGGAAATAGTGTGTGAGTGAAAGGGGGTGTGGTTGCGCACGATTGCGAATAGTGCCACAGGGACTTATTCCTTACCGCGTTACCTTCTATCCATCCTCGCACAGCTCCCCCATCTAAAGCTCACTTACCTAGTTCCCCACAAAGTACCGTATACTTTGACAACGTCAAAAACTGAGTTGCCTTTGTATTAGTTGTCGATAATAACTTTAAAATTCAGCCAAAGGCACAGGGGCGAGTGCGGCAGGTAAAAGAAAAAATATACAGCGCTCGGTAGTACTTAAAAAAAATCGATATGAACGATGTGTAAAGCGGCAACAGTGTGTGGCAACAACAACAGCCGCAACAACAGCGCGAGCGACTACGACAAAATTGGCGACGCTACCCGCGTTCACGGATGAAATTTCAACTAATGTTGTTGGTTAGTGGTTGTTAGGCACCACTACTCACGCACAAGAATATTTCTTTGCTACTTTTGTATTGTAAGCTCTTCGATAAAATGCTAATATAAATGAATAAAAGAATTGAATTTTCATACTCTTTCATTAGAGGAATATGTTCTCTTTGAGTCGTGATATTCTAATGAGACTGCAAAGAAGACTGAACTCTGATTTAAAATTTTCAATAATTGGGATTATTACAATAACATATTGTATTTTTTAATGTTAAGAAAATTGTCTGAAATAATAATTGTTAAATATTGAAAGACTTTTTGCACCAGAACATCCCTCTTTTAAATGAGTGTCAAAAGAATACTCGTTAATATAGAAAAAAATACAACTACAATTAAAATGATCAATCAAGGGGTAACTATAACAACAAACTGAAGGGGAAGTTGTTTAATACTATACTTCAAAAGGTGAATGATAAAAAATCGAATTTTCATTTACAATCGATTTCCCAGTTAAAATTAACATTTACTTTTACCATGCGGGTGAGCAGCAATATGTAAATTATAAATGCAGTTATCTCGACCAAATATCTAACACAGTCTTAAGCGCCTTAAGTTAGATAAAAAGGCTAATATTCGTGAGACCACGGAGACGTTTTTCCGTTGTGATGCCCAAAAACCACCGTTGTATATCTACAAAGCGCCTACAGTGGACAGAAGTTTGTTGAGCTGGCTGATATCCACTCCAGCTAGTGTGTCAATTGTCACGGAAGGCATTCTCCGGAAAAGTCTTGAGAGCCAAGGTGCATGCTGCTTTGAAGTCTGGGGGCCACATCTGGGCTGTATGATGGCTGCGGAAACGTTGGGATGCCAGCCTTGGTTAGATAGTTGTTCACAAGAAAGGCGGTGGGAGCTGGGGCATTGTCGTGGTACAACTTCCAATCGGCTGCGATGTTCTGTCGGACCCTATTGACCTTTCCTTTGAGCCTTTTAAGGACTTCTACGTAAAACTTGGCGTTGGCAGTTTGTAAAGGAGGAACAAATTCATGGTAGGCGATGCCTTTGATGTCAAAAAAGACGACGAGCATATTTTTATACTCTCGCAACAAAGTTGCTAAGGAGAGTATTATATTTTTGTTCACATAACGGTTGTTTGTAAGTCCTAAACCTAAAAGAGTCAGATATAGGGTTATATATACCAAAGTGATCAGGGTGACGAGTAGAGTTGAAATCCGGATGTCTGTCTGTCCGTCCGTCCGTCTGTCCGTGCAAGCTGTAACTTGAGTAAAAATTGAGATATCATGATGAAACTTGGTACACGTATTTCTTGGCTCCATAAGAAGGTTAAGTTCGAATATGGGCAAAATCGGCCCACTGCCTCGCCCAAAAAAAGAAGCTACACCCAGGCTTTTTTTAAAAATTGAAAATGGGCGTGGCGTCGCCCACTTATGGACCAAAAACCATATCTCAGGAACAACTCTACCGATTTCAATGAAATTTGGTATATAATATTTTTTTAACTTCCTGATGCCATGTACAAAATATATGTGAAATCGGTTCACAACCATGCCTTCTTCCAATATAACGCTATTTTGAGTTCCATCTGATGCCTTCTCTGTATAATACATAGTACATATAAATGAAAATACAATTCAATACTCAAAGTACACATATTGATCTAATCTAATTAATTTTACAGCAAAATAAAACAAAATGTAAATGACGGATAATGAAATCTCGATTATCACTTTATCGTGCGAGAGTATAAAATGTTCGGTGACACCCGAACTTAGCCCTTCCTTACTTGTTCACTTTGGATTTGCTCATTCAACAGCGACCTTTTCTCGGCCCTCCAAAAAGGTCTGGTGCCCCTGAAAAACCCCACCACTTCTTAAAAATGCAACATCTGGGTAAGCCTGCTTGAACATATCAAACGTCTCTGTCGCAGATTTACAGAGCTTCGCACAGAATTCAATCGCGCACCTCTGCTCTAATGAACACTACATTTTCCGCTTGTACCACTCACAGAAACATGTCGCATGAAAATTCTGGTGCTTAAAGGCAACTCGTTCGTTAGCTTGGAACGCCCTCTATCGAATCCAGGTGGTGCACGCACGCTCCGAAATACAGTCTCGGCAGAAGAAAATCAGTCCTACTACTTTCCGGACAAACCCTGTGCACAAGACGTTCGGTTAGATTTGCCGATTCAGGAAAGGTTTACATAAATTTTTGGTAGCACTCTTGGTCAATTAACCAATGATTTAACTGATAGCGTTGGTGGAAAAGTATCAAAAAACTATGACTAAGAAATTCGTCCGGAAAGCGAATATATCTATTAATTTTATATTATATATAGTATATCAGTATTATGTTGCCATGTTGTATAAAATTGCACAATTTCCGTTCACACTTAGTGCTTATTTAATCCGAACGCTAATATGATGTCTGTATCAGGGCACATACTTTGCCAGTGGAGATATGTTCTTTGCTCTCAGCTGCACTACCTTCAGTCGCTGGCGCTCGCTAGGCTGAATCATTCCAGACACACATTCATAGTATATATTTATTATTGCGAGCACTATATGCAAATGTTTGTCAGTTGTCAAGTCCACGTCCATCGCCGGCTGCCCGCTGCATTAATCTTGTCGCGCTTATCAGCCCAACAACTTATTTGTTACTTTTGAGGCATTCTTATTTTAGCTACCCACATTAATACATTATATAAGCACCTAACATCGTGCCACTGCGACCAAGGTATCGGGCTGCCGGTGGATCTCTGTTCGTTTCTTAGCTTCGACTTTGACATTCGGTGTACGAAAACAAACTATTCATGTTCTTTCGTTTCGTTTCGTTTCGAAAAAAAATTGTGTCAACGAATTACGTTTCGGCTTCACGAATAAAAATTTATATGAAGACTCCGTGGCGCAACGGTAGCGCGTCTGACTCCAGATCAGAAGGTTGCGTGTTCAAATCACGTCGGGGTCAATGCATCAATACTCAAATATTGTTGTAAATAAAAATTTTTATTGTGATTTCGGAAAGTTTTAACTAAATGCCATACGACTTTGTTATATTATATAGATGCATGCATGAATACATATTAACAATAAATACCGACTTACTAGGCAGCTGTTCACTTGACGAATTTTCCTGAAATTGATGAAGAAAATTTCTATGAGTAATAGAAAATAATTATAAATAGTACATGAAAGCGAAGTGTTTGGAAATGTATTTATATTAGGATTAGAAAACAAAATTAAGAGGTTAGTTATCAGTTGAGTAGTACTGAGAATAAAGTCTCAATGAATCACTCGGTTTAAGGGATAGATTCTCAGGAAATTATCGATATTAGCATCCGTATAAAATGTTATAGATAATTGTTTATTCCAGTACCCATATTTTGTCAAGAAAACTTTTTTTTTGTTTTTGAGGCGAATGTTGTGGAAGAAAACCCTTATCTACCGGTCTTACAAGTATGGTGTTTTACTTGTTCCAAGGTCGCTACTAGTTCTTTGTTAAACAAGAGTTTCGTACTAAACTCTAATACTTCGAATTGAAAGACGAAATTTTCAATGAGATACAATGGAAAAACATTAAGATTATAAATAATGTTTTGATATCTTAAAATAGTACTACTGATAAACATCTATTGAATGTAAATAGAATTTCAAATTGGGCAACTTGATTATTAATTCTAGCACTTCGATGACTTTACAAGTATGTTCTCTTAACCAATGCATATTAGAGTCAGAAAGTTAGGTTTAATTTTACTTTAACATGTCCCTTATTAATCGTGAATCGGTTAGTGGTTTATGTGGCTCCTAAAACAGTATTTTTGGATTACTAAACTCAATATTGTTTTTTTTTTTTTAAAGATCTTTTTGGGTACAATATGATAAAAAAGTCGAAAGTCTGACTGTATTTGGTTAAGAAAGCATGTTGTATTCTCACAATTCGAACTGATCAATAAAGTTATTCATACTTCGAAGCTTGCGGTTTTTGCGGAAAAATCATTTCTTCTTCCTTTCCACATGGTTTAAATCAATAAATTTTGGACTTCTTGTTGCCTCTCGAATAGTTCAGAATGCGCAAGTAAAAAATACATTTATCCGATTTACTCACACAAATAACAACAAAAGCAATTGAGTAATAGCAGAACTCGGCTGGAGTGCTTAGAGGAGAGACAATTGCGAAACACCGAAAGTTCCAACAATAAAATTATCCCCCATCCCGACCGAAATATAATTCAATAGCATTGAGCAAAAGAAATAAATGATTATAGCAGTGTCTGCACAGGGGTTTGGCGTAGTTTCGCCGTGCTCTACAAATGGCCATCATAAATGTAGTGCTTCGTTTAGAACCTAAGCATCACACCAGCTGCAACAGACCTTAATAAAAGATGTGGGTGAGCGTGGCTGGAATGCGAGTGGAGAAAGCAATAATGGGCACGCCGCGCCACGTCGCGCCACACCGCATGGTGCACATCTTGAGCTAATGTTGTTGCTGGTGTGGCGTTGGATTCCACGTTCATCGACGCCATTTGCCGCAATTTATATTTAAACTTGCAACATTCTATTACAACTTTTTTCGCCGCTAAACTATGGTGAAGTAACGAGCTAAATGCTGCCGCTTGAATGGATTTGTTGCTGCTGCTAGCCGCGGCTTTGCAAGATTTATTTCGTAAGCGGAAAAATGGGCGCAGCTGAACGGCTGAGCGGCATATTGCCGAGGATTTCTTAACGGAGACGGCACTGTAGTCGCCTAAGTAGTAGCGCAGCGTTCCGAGCATACTCGCTCGACGATCACAGTTGCGCGTGTTGCGACCTCCTTCAGCCTCACTCCCTACTTTAGACTGCAATGTTTAGTTGGTTTAGTTTTCCTTTGAAATTCGGTTCTCCTTCACCACTCAAAATTCCGTACCAGAAGCTAAACTTTGTACAAACTACTTGAAAAGTGGATGGACGGACGCGGCGGGCTAAATTTTTGGATTGTGCGGCAACAGTAGCCGCAAACATTAGCCCCGAGAAAGGACAAACTACAAAGTAGCAAATGGATAAAGAAACCGAAAACTTCACAAGCAAACAACAAAAGTGTAATGAGAAATACCCGTGGATAAGCGCTCAACAACAGCGCCACAAATAACAACAAAACAATTCAAATGGTTGCAAATGAAAGTTGTTAGTGTTAGTGTTAGTGCAAATGGTAATGGCCACAGTATGCTGAAGGCGGCCGTGCAGGCGCGACTACAAAACGGAATCTATTCGCCGCTGTAGTTGTTGCCATTGTATAAGCTATAAGTTTTGATCAAATGTACGCGTTCTTGTATTGTGCGGCTGGCTGCAACAACAAGGAGGGCTAGAGAGCCATTGCGGCAACGGGGCAGCCAGCCAAGCAGTGAGCCGCGAAGCAGCGACTATTACCTTCACAAAACTTAGAAATAATCACCGAAATAAATCTAAAAATGGGCTCCCCTCGCCTGCCGCAGCAGCCTCTGCAGCGCCGTGTATTTCACCTTGGATTTGCCATTTGCCATCCCGGTTACTTCGAGTTACTTTCTGGCCGTTATTGTTATTGTTGTTATTATTGCGATGCGTTAGTTGTAGTCGAAACTGTAGCTAGCTGCTCGGCGGTGAATCAAGTGGATAAATCAGTGAAGTGAGGAGGCAGACAAAGTCGTTTTCTTGAACGCTCTTAGAATGGGTGGGGGCAGGGGGTGTGCTGCGAGTGAAATATCTCTGTTGCGCGTTTGGGGTTTTAAGTTTTTGCGCTACTTAAGGGCATAGTGTACACGTTTTGTCGTTAGCGTTAGTTGTGGTGCTATTTAGGCTCCAGCCCCACCGCCCATTGAAGGTACACACAATTTTTATATCCTTTTAAATATAACGGCACTTCCCTCTAAACAGACGCCGTTCATATAAACGACGAAAAGCGCAAAAATGAAAATCTAAAATCCATTCAAGAAGGGAATAAAACCACGCAACGAACGAAGGGAGGGCTCATAGAGGCGAACTATGGGATTTTCTAGCGCTTTATTTGCCGTTTCGAGGTCGATATTTAATATTTGTCCAAACAGTGTTCACGGAAACACACAAATTGCAACCGCTGTTTATTTTTCACTATCGACTTGTCATAATCAGATTAACGCAGTTGAGCGCAGTTTTTTTTATTGTTGCTTCTAGTTACTGTTGTTATGCCGTTAGACAGCGATCTCTAATAAGAGGACTCCGTGGCGCAACGGTAGCGCGTCTGACTCCAGATCAGAAGGTTGCGTGTTCAAATCACGTCGGGGTCACAAAATAATTATTTAGTTAATTTTTGCAATTTATATTTATAATTTCAAACTATATGTGTATGTATACATACTTATGTATGATGAAAAAAAATTATCTGGCTGATAGTAGTAAGAGCATTATCTACTAGCTTGGTAAGCAGGCAGTATCTGTTGCTTTTCTTTAATATAAGAAATAATGGAAATAATCTATATAATTTAGTATATACATATGTATATAAATCTAAAAATAAAAATATATCCACCATTAGCCCTAGACGTGGGCTTTATTATTTCCCTGAATGATTTGATTATTTTTACTATGCTTTCGGGGCAAAATGAACTTTTTATATAAATATTAAAGTTTTTAATTAATTTTGTTAAATTTGTTCAATTTAATGCAGGGACTCAATTTAAATTTAAATGTTTATATAATAATAGCCTTGACAGACGGCCCGGATTAAATGGGCACTTAATCAGATTCCAATTTGTAGGTGACAGACGGCAAATATGCGAGTTTGAAACTCTCGTAAACAGCTGATTGTCGTTTTTATAATATTTTTAATGAAAATGGATAGAAGACAAACATTGCGGTTGTTAGCCGACCAATTTTTCATTTTATATTATATGTTCAAAACTACATCTTAACATAAAACTTCTTGTTTTATTATTGAAATTTTGAAAAACAGCTGTCAGTGTTGCTTGTTTTTCATTCACAATAGATAAAGATTGGCAATTTTTAACAATGTTGCCAACGAAAATGCAGCTAACTCTCTAAAATTTAGAGGATTAAATGGGAGTTAGTAACGGAGTTATCTTCACTAACTGCTGCATTAACCCGGATTAACGCTGCCGTCTGTCCATGCTATAACCACCACAATTTAGATTTTGAAACCATCGTGGCGTGTTAGAAGCAAGCTCCTAGACTTTTAAGCACTTTGACTAACTATTTTGTACCACAGAACGAAAAATGCGTAAGTAATCTTAAGAGCAGTATGTAGATAAAAAAATAGTGGTTGTTTTTTTAAATATACAGAAACACTGAACTCACTGAAATGGCTTAAAAATTGTTAAGTGCAAAATAAATCTGATATTTAATACGATCTTTCGGCGAAGAAGTTAATCGATAACTAAATGGAATGAATGTATTTCAAAATTTTAAAACAATCAAATTGAAAAAAGTTTTTCTCGTATATTTTAACTGTAATTACATTTTTCCTACGAGCCCTTTTCGAAATTGTGTCTGTACTAGAACGAAACTTGCAACTTCACTGAACTGTTTAGACGTTCTTGAACTCTACTCTAGGATACTCCAGCAGCTGTTCAAACACAGACTGTACAATGTTTGTGGAATTGAACTTTTCAAACTGCAGCCGCGCTAAAAATATTTGCCAATGCAATCATTGAACTTCGAAAGAAAGCGGGCTATTTGCAATTAATTTGAAATAAGTAAAGGTCGACGGCATAATAGAGGTTCTGCCACCTTTAGCCTTGACAGATTGGCAGGCTGAGCTCTATATGCACCGCTCAACGCATTTGATAATTCGACAAAACCCCAAGTTTTTTATAACTTCAATCGTAAGAAGCATTGTTTAGTCAAGGTTTTATGGTTTAGAGAGAAACGAGAACTATAAAGCATAAAAAACCCTTATTCACCTTGATTAAGCTTGCCATCTGGTTCATGGAATTGTAATGTATGTTTTAACTGTTTGTGGAGGACTCCGGAAACACTGTGCAAGCGAGTTCGAGCACATAACTCAGTGTTACTGCCATTTCGCTTTTAATGCTTTTTAATATAAAATTTTCTTTTATAGTTGAAAATCCGTTTTCGCCCCACACCGTATGCTGCCACACGCCGACCGAATGCAGCACTCCGCTTATGGTTTAGACGTCTTTCTGTAAACGTCTTAGAAATCTAAACTTGCCAACCTTTCCTTTTCATCTTCGCATCCTCATCAGCGGAGCCGCTTGCCGCACTGCCATCTATGCAGTGGCAACTATGTACCTCTACACTACACACGTTTGCACTCGCATAAGGCAAGTCGTAACTCACCCCTAACGAATCGTACATAAATCTTCTTTTCAAAAAAATAAACACTAATGCCAGAAAGGAAATAAAAAGAACTAGAAAATTTAGTATCTATACAAAATTTTTTATTACAACGAGAAACTTAATGGCTGAAATGGGAGTGAGGCGGAGTGGGAGAGTGTAGAAGCAGCGCGGTGAGGTGGAGAGCTACTTTATTCGATGGCAGTGGAGTTTGCACGAAGTCGATTTCGGCAGCGACGCTGACACTGACGGCAAACTGAGGTGAGCTTGTGTTAGTGGCTCACTAAATATGGATGTGGGGACGGTAGATGCCATCCGATAGCACATAGTAAACAAAACCACTATGATATTATTGCCGAAGGTAGGCATCTGCAAGCGGCGGTAAGTTTGGAGCTTATTTCTTTTACATTCACTAATGTCCTTTGGCTTTGGCAGATGAGCTTTGCAAATGCGCGGGGAGTACTTAGTCGACGAACTCTTCCTGAACATGCAATAGAATTTAACTATCAACTTCATTGGCATTTTTCGTTATTAGCAAACCACGAACTCAAAAGCGCGCTGTCGGATCCCTTCTCAGTGGGCGCTAGCAGTAGCTGTGAAGATAGTTCGCTGCTCCATTATCGACTGCGCTAATGTCGTTGCTTTCATTGATTTCAGCTCAATGCGAAAACGGCGAAAACGCTTCACAACGTCGTTGAGCGTCAGCCTGAGCGCGGTTAGCGAGCTCTCGCAGCGTATGGCATGCAGCTCGGTTTAGCGCTGTTGGAAGCTCGCGGAATAGTGTGTATAGTTTAATGTAGTTTTTGGCATATTTTGTAGCTGTACAAGTGGCAGCTTCGCTGCGGCAACTTTCACTGCCACTCCACCTCCCCCACAGCGCGCTGCGCTATGTCTGCCTGCCGCACTTAAAATTTTACATCGATTTCTTTTACGACTTTTTATTATTATTTTTTCTTAAGCCGAAACTACCCTTAATGATGGTTCGTGCAACACAGAAGAACTCACAAACACACTTCTGCCTGCTCACATACAAACGCACACTTAAGCACGTTCATGTACGTAAAGAACGTTAGAATAACGGCATAATAGGGTATAAAATTTTTAGAGGAATGTTTATTGCCTTCGCCCTACAACGAAGCGTTGCCCCGTTCGCCGTGCGCCCTTCGTTCTTTCTTCGCCTAATGCCTTGCGCGCTCAAGTAGTTTCCAGCGTCTTTTGTTGCAGCGCAGAAAGCAGCCTGTTGGTTGACGGAGGCTGAGCAGCGCTGCCCAGACGCCGGCAACTAAGCAATAATTGCTGGCAGCCGTCAGCAGCCAGCAGCAGTAGTTCGGCTGGCAATTCCGATTCACCCCCTTCAGACCGCTTATTGTCGACTGTCTCATTCACTAAGGATTTTTAAGTTTAATTTTTCTCCTTTTTATGTCCTGTTATAAATATTTTCGTTAGGCTCGTTTATGATTCTGTTGCCTTCTAATCTTTCCAGCTTCCGCTTAGCATCTGCTCGCCTGCGCTGGCTTCGTTTTCGTTGTGCTTGTAAAATCATAAGGCTGCGATACTATTACAAGCTTTATTGTTATTATTTTTTTACAGTCGTATGTCATGCACACACCCATACATATGTAAATAGGTGTGAGGCGATATGCATGTGCATTCGCGCTGTTACTACCCGCCGCATCAGCGATTTCTCCGTTCTAATTTTAGACATTTTATTCTCGCTTTTATTATTGGCACTGCCTTTGTTTCCTCAGCGCCTCTGCAATTTTAGTGCAGAATAAAACTTTTGTTGCCTTCCCGGCTGCGCTGCAAGGGTTGATTAGACTGTCGCTATCGACTTTGCCGGGCTGAGCGGCTAAGTGGCTGAACGGCTGAGTGGCTGTTGGGCG
Organism: Bactrocera correcta; assembly: GCA_027475135.1. Lineage (NCBI taxonomy): Eukaryota > Metazoa > Arthropoda > Insecta > Diptera > Tephritidae > Bactrocera > Bactrocera correcta. The sequence goes on along the minus strand of CM050325.1, from coordinate 150,904,935 downwards.
CTGGCTACTCGGCGATGTTTCGAAAGACTGCTTATGGATTTATGCACTTTTGTGTAGTCAGCATGTACATATGTTCGCGCGTGTGGGTGTACAGGGGAGTTTGCCAGCGCTATGAAGAAACCGTCAATGCCACAATGCAGAACAATGCAAGGATATTGATATGCCCGAACTGCTGTATTGCTTTGGAAGGCTTAATTCCAAGAAATGAAAACGTTGCAAGGGTTATTGCCTGCGAGCTAGCACACATTTCATGTCATGGGGCGGCCGATCTATAAGCCGATGTATTGGTATTAGAGATAGGATAGCTTGTTTGGATATGTCAAATTGTTATAATCTGCATGAGGTGTTTAAGGACTGTTTAGGGTGATCGAACTGCCTTTAATTAGATTCATCCGATAGTTCTTAGATTATATTCGAAATGGGTTAGAGGCGTTCTATGTCGGAATGGTTCCAAATAGTGGGCTGTGTCATGATGCAACAAGCGAAATTATCCACAGAGGTTACTTCCAGTACTGAGAGTGAAGTTATAAGAATTTATTATAAAGTCTTATCGATGTTTTTGATCTGACCTCTTGTTAGAAGAATATAAAACGCTTTCTTCTTCTTCTTTTCTGACGCAACTGCGCGAAAGTCGTTTCTTCTTTTCGCAATGCGACGGCAATTGAAGATTAGAAGCGAAACCAGGTTCTTCTTCACCTGGTCTTTCCGACGGAGTGGAGGTCTCGAAGAGGCAGGAATACTTTCAGAGCTGGAGTATTATTGTCCATTCGGACGACATGACTTAGCCAGCAGAGCGGTTGTTTTTTAATTCGCTGAACTATGTTAATGTCGTCGTATATCTCATACATCCCATCGTTCCATCGAATGCGATATTCGTCGTGGCCAACGCGCAAACGACCATATATCTTTCGCAGAACCTTTCTTTCGAAAACTCGCCACATCGACTCAACAGTTGTTGTCATCATCCATGCCTAAGGTGCAGAGCCTTTCTGTTTAGCTCTGCAACCGGAATTATATTCTCTAGAAGTGGGTTGAAGAAGTCACAAGAAAGGGAGTCGCCTTGTCTGAAACCTCGTTTGGTATGAAACGGCACGGAGAGGTCGATCCTGATCCTGACGGAGCTTTTCCTGTTGCTCAACGTTAGTTTACACAGCGGTATTGGTTTTGCGGGGATACCAAATTCAGACATCGCGGCATGAAGGCAGCTCCTTTTCCTGCTGTCAAAAGCAGCTTTGAAATCGACGAAGAGGTGGTGCGCGTCGATTCTCTTTTCATAAAAAACGCATTAATTTGATTACATTTCTTCATCACAACGGGTATTCCAAGCTGCTCAAGTGGGGTTATTCGAGGCTCCATTAGTATCAGCCTTGGTACCTAACCCAATTCATATTTAACTTCGATTCTTAATGAGGACATAAAATCTTATTTAAGGTTAATTGATATTATAAAGATTCAAATGATATATCTATAGATAGGAGTATAACAAACAGTGTTCCCAAAGTTTCTAAAAGCATCTCCGAAAACTAATAGACACACCATACATACATACATCCAATTATGGACGGCTGTGTTTATAGCATAATTTTGTACTCGATGTATTTCCAATGACTTATTTTCTTAGCTAACTTCGGCGGGATATTGCGGATAAATTTTCTTCGCCTCATCGTTCAGGAGAGGAATAATAATTTTTAACTTTATCGCATTCATTTAAAATTTGCGACGCCGAAATCTACGAAATAGCACAGAAATGCATGCAAGCGAATAATACAGCAAAGAATACAGAAATAAACGCCACTACAGCGATACAACAAAAGCGAATAGAAATGTAACAAATCGAGCGAATTATAACTCAAGTCGCAAGTCGATGTAGTCAGTGCGCCATCTGGGATTTAGTTGCCTCAGCAATAAATTCTCTCTGTGCCGCGACCAAGGATGTTGCAGCTACAATTTCTATGCCACACAATGGAATGGCAATTCGAGCGCCATTCAGCCAGTCGGCAGTAATAAAACAATTACAATAACAGTTGCGAATAAACATGCAAAAGAAATGGAAAAAATGTTTTCTAATAAATTTGCTTTATGGGGCACGGACGCCCAAGACACCTCGCGCAGGCAAGGAGCATCGTCGGATTAATCTGTGAAAAGATGGAGCAAGAAGAGCGGCGCGCTGAACTTAAGTGGGAGGCGCAGTTTTAGTGAAATAAAGTTTTTGTATTCGAGCGCCACAGAAACATACTCGCCAACTAATAGCCGAAATAGCGTTTGAGGCGCAGTGGAGTGAAGCAGCCGCAGCGTTTCGGCTTGAGCGCTGCGCTAGGCACTTGCCACCCAATTGCGCCGACGAACAGCGCATCTCCTCGGTACACACATACGTAGACAACTAAACAAAAAGATAGACAGCAGACTGAAAGAAGCGCTGCGATTCCTAACCTAACTAATGTTGAAGGTGCTCGGGAGATGGCGGCGGAGGCGCAGGCGGACTATGCTGCTTCTGATTTTTCCACTATCTTAATTTCAAATAGAAGTCTTTTGCCTTGAGAATGGAGGCGTGTGGAATGAGGAAAAACGCGACAGAAACGAAGAAAAGAAGCAAATTCAAAAAACCGTGTTCCGTCGATGCTGAGGTCGTCGCGTGGAGCGCGTAAGCTGCAGGTGTAGAGCAGGTGAGACGCTGGCACGCATCCGTGAGGGGTATGTACTTAGTTTTCATTGCTGCAAAAAGGATTTTTATTTAAGTTAGAAAAATTTGCAAACGAAATAAACGACACGAAGCCATAATGGCGACGCCAACGCTGATGAAGGCGTCAACGACTACAACTCGACGCAGGCTGCCGGGAGAGGTGAAACTCTAAGAAGTAGATAGAAAAGAATCGTGGTGAATGTTTGCAGAATTTTCGGGTGTTCAAAAAATTAGTGCTGTAGACAGGTGGCTGAGAAAGAAGCTTAATGTATTTTTGTTGCTTATGTTAAGAACAGTTATGCTTGGAAACTGTGTCGGTTGTGTATAGTATTTATCATAATTTCTTCATCGAACTAACAAATTTCGCCAAAAGACTTTGAAAAGTAAAATTTTCAAGTTCCACATAGGCACCCATAAACTAAAAGATTGTTTGTTGTACGCGCACGTTGTTGTGTTTGGGAAACCAAGATCGAAGCTGGCCGAGCACTCGACGTAGCTGCCAACATACTTGACGCTGTATTGTTGTTGCTCGCTGCCAGTAGTGGAAAACGCCGCGACAGTGCAGTAGTTGCTGGCAACGCCATTGTCAATGCCACCGTTTGCCGACGTCGGCGTTTCTGCCGCTGCCACCCTCGCGGTCGCAGCCGTCGTCGCATTCAATTTCGCATTTTTTAACAAATTTTTGTTGCTGCGTTCCCCATTAACGTTTCGTTGCTGTTTTTATGTATACAATTAAAAATGTAAATCAGTCGTCCTTGCCGAGCACATAGCGCGCCCTTTCATGCGCCCCAGTGGCGGTGGCGGGAGCAACTCAAGCTTTTTCGGCGCGCAGGCACGAGCGCCGCGCTAATGGCAATTTTTCGTTTCAGCTTTTCGGGCGCTCCGCCGTTCAACTTGTGTGTTGTTGGAGCGGCGCTTATTTGGGTTTGTTTTCTATGCGCACTAAGCGCGGGGCGGTCGGCTGTATTTGTGTTACATACACTTGCGTGTACATATTTATTTATTTCGCGTGCGTACCCTACACACACAGTCACACACACTTCTAAAGGTTTGCGCTCTTTTTTTGTGTATTATAATTTGGGATTTTAAAATGTGAAGTTTTTCGTCTACTACTCATTTGCGTACTAACGCATACATACGCATGCACGTCGGTTACTACTTGTGGGTGTGTGTGTGTGTATGCAGCTAGAAGGGTGTTTTCGGCACATCGTTACAATAACATAAAAAAAACTACAAGAACAACAACGGAGCGCCGCCAGTTAGTGCGTGGTGCTTGGTGCTTGGCGCTGAGGTGGCGCGGGTGGGGGGTGCGTTCGAAAATATTTCGCATATGTTTGCACAGACGGCGCATAGTCATGTGGGAGGCAGCGAAGTCCTACATTTAGTAAGTAGTAGTGGCAAGTGCGAGGGAAGGTGCAAATGGGTGTGGAAGCGGAATTTAATATGGTGCGCTCGTTCGTTGCTTGGAAGTTTAAGCCACGGGCGCGCTTCTTCCGGAGTGGGTAATGAGCGGAGGTTGTGCCGTTCCACGTATGTAAAATATATACATAGTGCGTGAGCATTACATAGGATGATGTATGTGCCTGTGCACGCAGAATACATCCAAACGCAATTAGACTGTCGCTTTTATGGTCGTGCGTGTGCTTTAAAGTGTTAGTGTGGCGGTCGGGCGGTGGGGGGGATGAGTGACTGCTCATGTGCCTGCACGCTAGAGAGTGCGTCTAACATAGGGACGCGGGTGCTTAAGTTAAAAATTAGGCAAAGGGTAGTTTTTTAATGAATTTAACGACGCTGCCACATGTTCGACTAAATGTAAGACTCCACACGAGGATCAGGTTTTCACATACGCATGTACGCCCATAAATATACATGCCTATATACCTTGGTTGTAAATATATACTCACTTTTACATGTGTATGGAATGAAATGGAGTTTATTTCAGTACTGTGTGTACTTATTTTCCTCTAATCATGGAAATGTGACAAAATTTTTTGCTTTTACGGCTATGTATTTTATTATAAGAGATTCCTATGGTTAAAATGTTTCATTCTCAATTTTTGGAACTTTCCTCAGGAATATCTCTGTTCATGCAAGGTTCGCATGTTTGTCACATATTGTCGATTAAACTAGTAGAAAAACACATTGTTGTTTTCATCTTCACTGTGAATCGAAAACTTTCACTTTTAAATGTTGGATTGGCTAAAAATCACAAACTTCGATGTGAAATATTCTTTTATCGGACCCTTCTGGTCTAACCCGGAATTATAGAAATCTGCCATCTTTTACGTCTATTAGGTATACGGTCTAATGTGCCTATGTCACGTGTGCGTTAGTGGTAATTGTTCCCAGCTATTTGCCATGGAGGCATCGAGAACTTCCACGTTTCTTCCACAGTTGTACCTCCGTCATTTTGCTCACTAATTTCGCTTGTGCTCCAGTTGTCTTTCCATTTTCCTCAACATTTTCGACACACTCTTTTTTTCCCAAGTTTGCGACTACCCAGCGCCGTTCTACGCTCTGATCTCCAGCACATCATCATCGCCGACAATTTTTCATTTTAATTTTCATTAGCGTGTACCTTAAGCTTCTTGCGATTTTTTCTAAAATTCCGCACATGTACCTTCCCGCACTTTGAAATTATGTAATGAGCGTATAAAGCGTAGAAGGGCAACAACGTTTTGACAACAAAAACACCGCAAAGGTTGCAACCCGAAAAAAGACGACGAAACTTTTTCGTAATTTTTCAATTTGACAACGGAAATTGCCTAGGGAGGTGACACACACACGCACGCACACTCTCATACGCATGTGCTCATACGCTCCGCGTGTACGTGCACTTATGAATATGTGAAAGTAGTGTCGCTTGCCACACCGCAAATATATGCAGAAAAGCTCTTTTTGGTGGCGCGCGACCCCCTCCGCCTCTCTCGAATTCTGTTAAGCCTTGAATGTGTGTGTGTGACATGTGCCGGTATTGGAGCAAGTGAGTGCTTACGCGTGTGTGTGTGTGCTACGCTTCGTTACGTTCTTTCTAATAATTAATTTAAAACTTTTTCTTTTAGATTGAACAAAAATGTTTTGTTTTTGTATTTTTTGTTTGTCTCCCTTCGCCTCCGCCCGCCTCCTTTGGCTAAGCGTGTATGTGTATGCGTGAAAGTGTTGTTGTTGGTGTTGCTTTCGCAGCAACTGCTTCGCACACTTGTTTTTGATGTATGAAAGTGCGCGCTAATTAACATTTTAAAAATTTCATGTGCGGTTCCTTCGGGAGCTTCAGGCTCTCAAAATGAACACAAAAAGTTTGGCCTAAAAAGAATGAGGAAATGTTCGTAGGTACATAAATGCACACATCACGACAGAGAAAGGGTAACTGCTCAAGTAGCAACACACGAATCATTATTTGGGCTCATTTGGTGCCGCTCCAAACCGCCGAGTTACTTAATTCTCACACGTAGTTCCATTCAAACATACATACATACGCCTATGTAGTATCAAATAATTGTATCATTGTTCTAGAGGTCCCAGCCATTTCAAAGGTCACACTTTGGAACAAATGCTGGGGACTTTAGATTTGAAGAAATCACTCGAAGTACTTCCTTATATCAGCCACCAACTCAACCACCACAGGGTCCCTAAAATGTAACAGAGTTAACGCAAACTTCAAATTTGCCACCATTTCAAAATCTCTGCACGATGTCGGTTTCATTATTAGGGTTGTAAACACTTTACAACATAAATGGTGGCAAATTTAAATACTGTGTTAATTTTGAAACATCCAGTATAAGATATAAGATGAAAGGCTGGTAATTTCAATCTTGTCTTTTTCATAAGTGAGTTCCAAAAGAACGTTAACTTCAAACCAAATCAAATCGTCCATCGAGTACCGAAAGCGAAATATAATACTACTGCTTTACTCAATAAAAAGTTCATCAAATTCCGGTTTCGTATGTCTTCTGTCTCAATCCCGCCCCCATACTCATTATAATGAACGCCATTTTACCATAAATATACACCCACCAATACACCACTGCTCATTTTGTTGTGAGATTTTATAACAATTTCACCGAATTTCCAGTCGATTTGCACGAAGAGCTCTTGTTTGGGGTGAAAGTTCAAGCATTAATTAACCCCGCACACATGATTTAAGCGAACACGAGGAAAGGGTTAATTTATATTCATTATCTATTCGGCCTATCCGCCGACGGGAGAATATGTTTGCGTTTTCACCTCGTTTTAGACAGCAATTTCGAATTGTCCGCAAGTTTTTAGTGAACTTTGAACTTTGAAACTAGTATTTCCTCAGTTTCATTGTCGCTGCGAAAGTACCATTAGGGCATTGTACTACATAAACCGGAAATGTCGTAATTGGTACTAGTCCCATTGACGAATCAAAGTTTAACGAGTTACCATTTCTTTGCGGGTCACGTGAGCTACCCTCTCACTTGGCCTTATAACCCCTGCCCAGTAGTTTGCAATGAAATGGATATGGATCTCTTCGTGCGTGTGCGTATGTAAATCACGGCTGTGTCACTTAACCGGTTGCCCAGCACCATGTACGCATATGTGGTGAGACACGCATGACCCTTTTGGTGGCACACACACACATCCGCACATGTGTGCGACCTCACTTGTCTAAACATTAACAGGACTCCCGGTAGACATTTTCATTCTTACTCTGTTTACAGAAAGTTTACTGTTCATTGAAATTCAATGTTTCGCCGGCTCGGGACCTGCAATTGACATCGAACACACACACTCACACCAGCATGGAAACTAGTTTGCAATAGAGACACAGCGCACACCAGGCGTCATTGATATGTTGCTAGTAGCAAAACGTTGTAACAACAACAATCACAGCTAAGTGCTGCCATTTGTGTGAATGTTCGAAGGACTTTACGGATTTTCCTATTATCTGTGTTAAGTTGTTTGCGGTGAAATGGCTTCCACCTCCTCATCAACTTTGCCAACAACTTCGCTTGCATGGCATTTGGGGTAGAAAACCTCGGAAATTTCCATATTATCGAGACATAACTATCAGGGCGACATACACACAATCACAGGCGCACACACGCAGCGAAGGGCGCGCGCCGTCCCATGTAAGGACGAGTGACATATGTTGGTGTCACGTATGGTCTGTGGCAATTTGTACGCCAGTTGTCACGGCTGTTGGCTGGCTGGAGCGGGGTGGCAAAAGTCGTGAAGCAACAAGTTGCCTTCTTTGTCATCGACCCAACGAGAGGCGATGAAGACAGCATAAGGAAACAAGGCATAAACTAAGGCGTTCGCCGACAAGCCAACAGATAAAGGCATCAAGTGAGGACAGTATTTAGCGCCGGACGGCCACACTCGAAGCCGAACACACACATTCGCTAATAAAATCTTGTTTAGCCGGCAATTGTGGTGGCATAAGGAAACGAAAGACGGCGGCAGCACAAGGGCCGCAGACCTTCAGGGTGTCAGTCGAAAAGGGCAACTAAGTAAGACAGTCGGCAATGGAGAGGTTGGGCTCTGATATGGGTCGTAAGTGTGATAATGTATTCATTGTGGCCGGCATGTGAACTTAAGCTTCCGGCGTGATGAGCTGTGTGCTCTGGCCGGCAAGAAGGGAAGCTGTCAGCTGGCAATAAAATCTAAGAACAACCGACATGCTGTCGCTTTCGTCTGCATTGTACACACATACCTATGTATGATTACACTTGTAAAAGAGGAGGGGTTCGTGAAAGGTTGCCGCACAAACAGATGTATATACTTATGTATGTGTGTGTAGGACGACGTCATACATATGTTCCGGCACGCAGAACCTGGGACATGTGTGCGGCGTGAGTTGGGGCATGTCTTTCGAGTATTCGCATGCCTTCGCCTTGTGTTGGGCATTCAGTTGCATGTCGGGTGGGTGGGTAGACTTGTGCGTATTTGGTGCTGATTTTGGGTTAAATACAAGACGACCTTGGCCTTCTTCAGCCAAGGCTGTGCGCCACGAGAAACCAGTCAAGAACGTGTCTGCTTTGGTATTGGTGATTTTATGCGGCATATCAGTCAAGGCCGTTGGCCGGCAGGCGTGGAAAACGGACAGCCAAAAGCACGGTTGTCGCAAATAATTTGACATGTGAATCCATACCCCGCACACATACACACATGTTCAAAGTGATGATTATACGAATGTGTATACATGTCTTCAACGGGGCTTCTGCTGCTTGATTGTTGAACAGATGAAGTCGAGTCAGACAACATCTATTCGAAATACAAACTTCATAAAACCATTTTAGTAGCAATAGACTAATATTCTTTAGGAGTTGATGCCTTAGAGTGGTGACGTGTAGATGATATATTTGAAAGATCACATACAGCAGTTATGCAATTTATTGCAACTAACTCTTCACTTGCTAGTTCTGTTTTTAGTCACGCGTCCAACAGACTCGCTGACACACTTTTATTAAGCATACACCAGCCCCCTGCCAGAAGCAAGTGTATGTCTCTCGTGGTTCGGTTGCTGTTAAGTCTCACTTTCACTTTTCTCCATGAAATCGTTCACTCGCGCTGGCTTCTGATCATCTGCCGCGTCGGCCAGACGACGGACAGTGAACGAGTGAATGTCTTTGACTGACTTTCCACGCAATTCTCTGTCTCTGCTCATGGCTGCGCGTTCAAGAGGCGGTCAATAGCTATAGTAATTTCCTTTTTGTTGACTTCATGCCATGTGCTGGTGGTGCGGGAGGTTAATGAACGTTCGCGTTACCGCAGTTTGGGTGGGGGCGTTAAGTCGCGTTGTCTGAGAGTGTTTTTTTATGCTACCACGCTAACGGCTAGTCGTAACAAGGACAAGGACACGGTTTATACTTCCTTACACCGCGCATCCACTTCGTTCACTGCGTGGCCTCCTTGCCGGAAAGTGAATGGTGAATGGACAGACACTTTCAATCTGACGACGAAAAGGAAAGTGATTGTGTGAGGCCAACACCGAAGAGAGTTGGGTGAGGGTGACCAAAGTATGTCTCTGTGGCGTATACACACAAATATACATTGGTATTTGAGAATTTCGAGTGCCCGTATTGGCAGTGTGTGGGCGAAGCTCAAGTGTGGCACACAAGAAGCCCACTCGCAGGTCGTAACGAACGTGCAACTCGAATCGTTTTCACTTTCGTCTTGCCTTACGTTGTCATCATCACCTGTTGCACATTGCAGGCTGCCGAGCAAAGCGACTCACTAGACTGCGAACTCAAATAGCAGCGAGAAAACAACGAAAACAAGCGCGAAAAGTGGAACGAAGAGGGTGGGGATGTGCTGAGAAAGAAATAGCGAAAAGCAGGAAGTACCAGCAACCAGACGATGACGTCGTTAATGCCAATGGCTACGCTAACGACGTTGTGATGTCTGTCAACTCTGACAATTATGACGTTCTTCGTGCCGTTGCTTTTGTTGTTGTCACCCCCACCCACTGAGCTGGGCAAATATTGTCATTTAAGAATCATTGACTTTTGCCACCACTGTCCGCCAGCGGAGTGTGCGGTTGACTTGCACAATATTAAATTCTTTTAAAGCATTGCGCGTATTAAATAACTGTATATGCATGTCCACACTTAATAAACTTCAAGGTTTTTAAGACCACTGATTGAATTTCACACATTGTAATGTAATTTCTTAATTATGCGTTCGAGCCATACTTAAAAAGTGAAGTCTCATCGATAAGACAAAGCCCAATTCGTTATAAGTATCTTCTAGACTTGAGTGTGGGGAATTGTTCAAAAGAAATACTCTACGGAAGATGATGGTCTTCACGCTATGATTAATGTGAAAGGCGCATAACATGATTTGTAAGCCTTTTACATTAGGGACGATTCGGGGACTGAACCAATACGACGAAGTTAAGGATTTTCAAATGGTGTATACCGTATAGTTTCGAAACTACTAAATGCCGTACCAGCCGCAAGAAAGGGAAAGGTATTTTCTGCTTCGGAAAAATTCAGTGGAAAAAGATTTATTGGGCAGTCGAAAAAGTCCTTTCGTATTTTATCAATAGATGTCGTTGCAGTTGTATGTATGTCTCCAATGATATTAACCACATTGTGTCATACCATATAGTGTTGGAAAGATGAGGTTTTTAGCTTCATATAGCCCAAAAATTTAAAAAATTCAATTCGGTGAAGTTGAAAAAAGTTACAGTTGTTCAAAATTGAATGAATATAATGAAGAAATTCGCTATATTTTGAAATTTTTGTATAAAAAGGAAAGAATGCCACGCAAGCCACCAATGAAATTTGTGAAGTTTATGGAGACGGTGCTGTATCAGTTCGCGTAGGACAGCAATGGGTGGAAATTTCGATGTGAAAGATACACCTCGGTCTGCTCGACCTATCGTTGGATAAGTCGATGAAATTATGATTGTTCTAATAGCAATAAGCAACCATGGCATCGCTAAGGAACTTAAGATTTATCGTCAAGCGGTTTTGAACCATTTAAAAAAGGCTGGCTACAAAAATAATGAATTAACTGTAAAAAACTTAAAGACTTGAATTAATATCTGCGATTCTTTGCTGTAACGAAACGAAATCAAACCATTTCTGACGCGAGTGGCAACAAGAGAAGAAAAATGGATCAAATGCGACAATGCTGAGTATTTGGTGGGACTGGAAGGGAATCATCCACTATGAGCTTCTCCAGCCTGGTCGAACGATTAATTCTACATTTTACTGTCAACAACTGATGATATTGAAGCAAGCAATCGAAAAAACGGTCAGAACTGATCATCAGAAAGGTCTTCGTCTTCCATCAGGACAAAGCTAGACCACACACATCTCTGATGACTCGGCAAATAATGGCAGAGCTTGGCTGAGAAGTTTTGATACATCCACCATAAAGCCCTGATCTTGCACCATCGGACTACCATTTGCTTCGGTCAATACAGAACTCTTTTATTGGAGTAAAGTTGGTTTCAAAAGAAGCCTGTGAAAATTACTTGTCGCAGATTTTCGTCGAGAAAGCAAAAAAGCCAACACTGTTGGCATAATGTCTCTAGCGGAAAAATGGCAAAACGGTGTCGACCAAAATGATACATGTTTGGTTCATTAAAGCTCATTATAAATATAAATAAAAATAAGTTTAAATTTGATTAGAAATATTATCGACTACTCAATATGTATCACATCTTCACTTGTTGTTTCTTGAAAATTCTACTTTCACTTTCAAGCAGCATCAACACAGTACGAATATGACTGTCATGTAAAGAATTATTTAATTTATTTTGAGGTAGGTAAAATTCCTCACAATCGACCCCAAATTATTTCGAGGAATTTAGGAACCATCCTTTCTTTAATTTTTCTAATGATTCCTAAAACGTTTTCTTAAAAGCAATTTTCCGAAAGTAACTAATTTTCCAATTTATGCGAATACATGCATACGTTTGCCTAAAAACACGCATTAGTCCTTATTGTGGGTAAAAAGCCTACTCAGCCATGAGTTTGTAATGGAAATCGCTTTATCGCCACTCGGAAAGTCAATTGCACTCGAGTAATTTGCACTTTATTTTGCTATGAAATCTAACCGCCCACTCATTCACATACTTCTACAACTAACGGGTGATTTTTTTGAGGTTAGGATTTTCATGCATTAGTATTTGACAGATTACGTGGGATTTCAGACATGGTGTCAAAGAGAAAGATGCTCAGTATGCTTTGACATTTCATCATGAATAGACTTACTAACGAGCAACGCTTGCAAATCATTGAATTTTATTACCAAAATCAGTGTTCGGTTCGAAATGTGTTTCGCGCTTTACGTCCGATTTATGGTCTACATAATCGACCAAGTGAGCAAACAATTAATGCGATTGTGACCAAGTTTCGCACTCAGTTTACTTTATTGGACATTAAACCAACCACACGAATGCGTACAGTGCGTACAGAAGAGAATATTGCGTCTGTTTCTGAGAGTGTGGCTGAAGACCGTGAAATGTCGATTCGTCGCCGTTCGCAGCAATTGGGTTTGTGTTATTCGACCACATGGAAGATTTTACGCAAAGATCTTGGTGTAAAACCGTATAAAATACAGCTCGTGCAAGAACTGAAGCCGAACGATCTGCCACAACGTCGAATTTTCAGTGAATGGGCCCTAGAAAAGTTGGCAGAAAATCCGCTTTTTTATCGACAAATTTTGTTCAGCAATGAGGCTCATTTCTGGTTGAATGGCTACGTAAATAAGCAAAATTGCCGCATTTGGGGTGAAGAGCAACCAGAAGCCGTTCAAGAACTGCCCATGCATCCCGAAAAATGCACTGTTTGGTGTGGTTTGTACGCTGGTGGAATCATTGGACCGTATTTTTTCAAAGATGCTGTTGGACGCAACGTTACGGTGAATGGCGATCGCTATCGTTCGATGCTAACAAACTTTTTGTTGCCAAAAATGGAAGAACTGAACTTGGTTGACATGTGGTTTCAACAAGATGGCGCTACATGCCACACAGCTCGCGATTCTATTGCCATTTTGAGGGAAAACTTCGGACAACAATTCATCTCAAGAAATGGACCCGTAAGTTGGCCACCAAGATCATGCGATTTAACGCCTTTAGACTATTTTTTGTGGGGCTACGTCAAGTCTAAAGTCTACAGAAATAAGCCAGCAACTATTCCAGCTTTGGAAGACAACATTTCCGAAGAAATTCGGGCTATTCCGGCCGAAATGCTCGAAAAAGTTGCCCAAAATTGGACTTTCCGAATGGACCACCTAAGACGCAGCCGCGGTCAACATTTAAATGAAATTATCTTCAAAAAGTAAATGTCATGAACCAATCTAACGTTTCAAATAAAGAACCGATGAGATTTTGCAAATTTTATGCGTTTTTTTTTTAAAAAAAGTTATCAAGCTCTTAAAAAATCACCCTTTACATGCATCTCATGAACCCACTTACCTGCTCAAGTGACGCAAATGTAATGGAACCGACTAAAATGGCAACACATCGGATAATTGGGACTTTGCGAGAGAAAGCCACAATGCGCATTTTGTGTGCATTTCTACATGTGTTTGTGTGTGCGTGTGTGTTTGGTTCTATGCAAATGTCTGAAAAACGCCACAACTCCATTGGATTAACACAATACAAGCAAAAACAGCAACAGCATAGTGCGCAATAAAAGAAAAACCGTTACCTGTTCCTAAACTGATTTGCCACTACACACATATGGCTTGCAGCATGAACTCGGCGCACCGGGCGCCAGCAGTTGCATGCAACTAAACAGTTACGGCCGTTATGCAGTCAACACTGGCGCCAACTATGCATCTAGTTTTGTTGTTCCATTGCAAAAAAGTGCTCACTTTGTCTTTGTCGTTTTATTGCACGAGTTGCTCTTGTTGCACCACTATTTATTGTTGGCGAGTACTTGAAAACATGTTGCAGGATCGCATCACGTCGCGGCATCATCTAAATAAATTTTGTCGGTCATGCCATGCGCCACCCACAACTCCCTTGTTGACTAGCCACTGCTTCGCTAACAGTTTGGGTGTGTATGTGTGTGTGTAATGAGCGCTACACACTTGTGTTTAAACGCCTACTTAACCCAAAGCATATCCTCTGGGATTTGCAACGACGAAAAAATATCCTTTGAGCGCTCATTTTTCCATTTGCAGTTTTTTAGCTGAGGAGCACAAGTCCATGTGGCCATTGTTGCACATTGTGTATTGCCGTTATTTAGCCGCAGCGGTAGCGGCAGCGGCAGCAGCATTATCATTTAATTTTTTCCTCATGTTGGAAATGTGCAAAATCTAAGAAAAAATTCGGGCAGAGCAAATTTGGCGCATCACCGAAAATTATTAGAGTCTGCTTTTTGTCTTCACTTGCATAATTTACCGTTCTGCACGCCACAGTGGCGAGTTGCGGCCAAAACTACACTGAGCGACTCTAACTTACCTTTCTGCTCCTAAACCGGACTAAGAATAGTAAAAATGCAATCTTCTAGGAAATTAGAAGAGGTCTGCCTTTAATTAAAAATATGGATCGTTCTTTGTATGTTCGTTCCAATAATGGTATCAAGGCGATTGTGAATTAAAAATGTTTATTACTTTTTATTTTTGCCAAACAAGATCGAAAATGCTCTTATTTTTAATGACCTTAGATGTCTCAGACGTTTGTTAGAGGTACGATGTTATAACCGATTTCGGAGTTATCTGCCAGTGTTTTAAGATTGATTCAAATCTGGTTTTCTTACTGTTCGCACATTTATTTTAAAATATTTAACCATTAGCTTAATTTCGACATGAAACTCTGCAAAATTGTCCGTGAATTTTTCTGAGTGCTTTTTGTCCCATGAGACATGAGAAGCAAGGGTCGAGGTTGTTTGCTGTGTTTGCGTGAATTTCATTTATTTGAAATGTTATTACTATGCTTTTTTCATTAAATTCATTGTTCTGAACACTGACATGATCATTTGGTGGGCAAGAAGCAACCAAAAACGCCATGGATGCTGGCAGCGTTGAGCGCTTCTTCTATTGTAATTCGAAAGTGGATTTAGTGAAAACAAGAAAAAAAAACACAGATGGTGGCGCCGAAGCTATATACCCTTAATAGGTACCACTTATAACAACTATATGCAAACCTAAACCAGGAAACGTAGCCGACCAAACATCTGTACTATTGCTTTCTAGTCACGAAGTTTGATACAAACAACATTCAAAGATCTTTTATAAAGATCTTAATCTTGATTTTGATCGGTCAGTCCGATGATAGGTTTGAACATTGATCGGTCAGTTTGTATGTCAGTTATATTCTCAGTGGACCGATGTCCTCGGTTCTGATAAATAGGGGTGTGTGCAAGATTTCAGATCGCTACCTCATAAACTTGCGGACTACCAGGTTGTTCGATAAGTTTTGTCATTTGATAAGAAAAACAATTTTATGATTCAAAATATACTTTAATATTCAGTATTATCTGCTTGAACAGGAATACATTTTCTCCAACGATCCTCAAATCTGTGGATCCCATCCCTGAACTGAGAATCTGAGAAAGTGAGAAGGTCTGCAAAATACACTTCAACAGCCGTTATGACCTCTTCATTTAATGAACAACGCTTGTCACGCATACATTTTTTTGAGTTCTGGAAACAAATGGAAGGCGCTGGGGGCCAAATCTGGTGAATATGGTGGATGTTCCAACAATTAAAACTTTAATTCGTGAATTTTAGCCATTGTCAAAATGTTCTTATGTCACGGTGCATTTTCCTAACGAAAGGATTTTTTTTCTGAAAACGAATTATTTCCTTCAATGGGTCCAATAGGTTGCAATAATATTCAGAATTAATTGTTTTACCAGAAAAAAAAAAATCCTCTTGCATCCCAAAAACCTGATGCCATCGGCCGGTTCGAAGCCGAACAACCAGGTTCAGCCTGATAAATCCTCTTGTTTTGATTCAGGATCATGGTGATACACCTAAGTCTGATCCATTTTTATACTCGGACATGGCTAATCTGAGCGTCTGTCAAACAACAACAGTGTTATCGAGTTGAATTCGTACAAAAGAGTAAGCGGATACCTCGTCAAAGTGGTATGGCTGCTATATTCAATGCCACCAAGTATGGTTTCGCCTATGCATGATCGGTGTTAAAATTGTGAATGGTTCAAATTAAAATAAAAATACACATTTATATTTTGTGTCTTGTACTTTAAAAACTTAAGACTTAAGACTTAAAACCAATACAGGTAATTTACAGAGAAGAAAGATAAATGTTTACAGGAACGTTTTTTAACACGAAAAAAATAATTTCCCCACCAAGTTACCAAGATAACACCCTTGCGCATGCGTCCGAAGACATTTTTGCACAGGGTTGCACCACAAGTGCTGCTCCATTGTTTATTTATATTCTGTTCGATTCGTTGGAGAGTAACGTTTGACCTCCGACTTCTTCGTTTTTTTCTCCTCACTATGACAAACTGCTTGGCAAACATAATATATCCTCCTCGTTTAGGGCATAAAAAGCTTGAGACTAGCAAACACGTAGCAATGTTTGTATAATTTTCCTTTTACTCCAAATGTGTGCATCAGAATTGAAAAATGCCAAAATTATAAATAACAACAAAGCAAATTCTATATCCTCTGGATAATAGCGAATTCAGCTGGCGATAATTTCGCAAGCCTTGAGCTCCTCCCTCCTTTTATGTGTGTGTCCTTGTGTGCTATTTGAGCTTGACGCTGTGACGTCAGCGGTGCGGCTGCCGCAACTCTGCCGTGCATTATAACTCATTACATAAGTGCATATGTAGATAAGTTTATATGTGCGTATGTATTATAATGATTTTTTGAATTCATGTGAGTGCGTTTGTGCGCATGGCACTTCGTCTGTATTTTGGCTGCAAAACCGTTGGCGTATATAATTTGGACTTATGTGCGGCGCCGGAGCTGTTTATGAACATTTGCGATTTTCCACACTATTTTAATTTCATAGATATTACACACCGAAAAAGAGGCTTAAAAAGCTGCACCATTTTTTCCCCTACGCAAGTATTGATTACGGAGGGAAGTGAGGCTGACAGGCTGTTGTGAAGCCAGCAATTTCGGTGTTTACCTCACCAGTGTGATTGTGTGTGTGTATTCATGTAACAAATATAAGTTTTTCGATTATTTTAGTGTACACATACACACACACAATTGGCAGCCAATATGTCCTCATATATATTCATAACTATCATACAAAACCAATATTGAAATTTGAAAGCTCCACTGCGAGGGTTGAGGGGCAACACATACACATATGCACATGCACTCATTGTAGGACGGAAATGAGGTGGCGTAAGTAGAAATTTGCTTTGCAATTGACGCCGCGCACCCCGGCTCCGCGCGCGGCTTGCCACTCACAAATTGACTAAAAATCTAAAATGCATCTAGGCTGGTTGGCCGCTGTTCCCGTCCGCCACCGGTTGCTGGCTGCTGTCTGATTTATTGCGGTTCATTTATCGCCTCGTGAAAAAGTCATACAAAAGTGCGGCATTAACTTTTTCAATATGCGCTAAATGACGTTCGTCGGGGGCGAGAGCGTGGACGCAGCGTTGGGCGGAGAGCAGGCGGGTGTGTGCTTATTTTGAGTGTATTTGTGTGTTTAATCGGCATCATTGTTATTTGCCGGATTCTTCACTACTCTGAAGTGGCAATAATTCATTACATTGATAATGTGTCTATCCGTGCGGCCATCCATCCATTCATCTATCTATCGCAATTGCATTTATTGTGCTCGCTCTGAACAAAATTTAAAATTTATTATTCACATTTTTATATTTTTCAATTTTTATTTACATCGGTATAATTGGATTTTTTTAGCGCTCAGTGAAAAGGTCATTGGTTTCCTGATTATTTCGACTAGTAGGCATAATGCAATTATTAAAAATAATAATATGATTAAGAAAAATTCACAGTACACTCAGTTTCCTCTCTGACTTGGAATTTGGTGTGATTAGTTGGTCTTGGTATACTCAAGAGGCTTTGGAGAAATGTAATCGAATGCATATTAACACATTAGTTGTCAGTGT
Organism: Bactrocera correcta; assembly: GCA_027475135.1. Lineage (NCBI taxonomy): Eukaryota > Metazoa > Arthropoda > Insecta > Diptera > Tephritidae > Bactrocera > Bactrocera correcta. The sequence continues at coordinate 150,886,758 of CM050325.1, read as the reverse complement.
TTGACGATGTATTTTCTTACCTCGAGTCATTTTTCACTTTCTTGTTAAACTTTATTTCACTCTGCTTATGCAATTGCTGTCGTTTCTATTATTTCTCAGTTACTCTGTATGCCAAGGGCGAAAATAAGCTTTCGATGAAAGATTCAGTTAGCAACACTCAAAAGATTTTGAGTTTTTATAGGACATCTAAACCAGCCAAGTACTCTTACTCTATCTCAAACTCCTGAAGTAATTGCCTCTAAGCAAATTTTGTGTATTTTTTGGAGGGGGTTGAAGTGCCAATAGTACTACTGTGCAAGTTCGCTGCATATATTGAAATCTAAGAATGCTTTCGATGAAAAAACTTCCAAATGGTTTAATATCTTAAGGAGCCCTTCTCTAAGCTATAGAAACTATAAATATAGGTAACTACACTTTGAACTGGTTGAAGAACAATAATGTTTTAACCGTTATCTGCGCAGATAATTTGTGCGTCTTCCACGTCCTGGATCGACAATGTAACGGTACGCGAATTATGTGAGGAAGCGTTCTCATTCATCTCATTACGACGAAAATATTTTTTTTTTGTTTTAATTGTAGAGAAATGTTTTTGTATTGATTTTGTTTTGGCTGCACCAGCTTTCTAAAAGAAAGTTTTTATTTACGATGATGGTAAAGCAAAATATGTGCCAATAGCTTCAGTGCTCTGCAATGCTCCTCTCTTCTCAGCATATATACTGACACGTGAAGCTTAAGTTTTGTCTGTCTTAGCTTTCGCCATTTATGTGGTGCCTACAAAGGATTGTGGAAAGAAGCAATCTCGTCCTAATGAATTCTGCTGACGATTGGAACTTTTACTTGGGTTTGGCTTAAATTTCGAATTTATGTATTTCCTATTATAAGGCATGCGGTTTATGGAATTTTTTACCATCGGCGAGTCTTCAGTGTTCTCGCAAGATTTATAATTTTTTCAAATTCTTGTCTTAGTTGGAAGAATTAATTTGCATGTCAAGAATGTTTTCACATTCCTTTCTCTTTTTCAAAATCGGCTAACGGTTAGACTATTTATACCACATATCATACAAATAGTACTAGCAGCGCCATCTGTCGCAGTTATTTCCATTTCGATAAGTAATTGAAAGATCCAAGAAGGCAGCATTATTTGTGTTTTCTTTACATCTATATTCCCCATCCTCATCCTTTATACTACATACATATGTCAGACGCAACTATGGGATTATAAATGTTTTACTGCGCTTACTGTAATTCTGACAAACTCTGGCTTACGGAAGGGGAATATTCATTACACCCGCCAAACAGCTTGGGCCACTACTCATTCACTCACTCGTTCGCTCACGTTCGCTGCAGCTCACCCGCTCGCTCGTTTGCCATTTCAGTTGCTCTAATATCAATCGATATTTTTTATTTATCCAATTCATCAAAAAATAAGTAATTATAAACTTTTTATTTTTTCCTCATCGTCTTCTTCTTCCTTTGCCTCTGTTGTTGCCTTCATTTCTTGCTTTGCAATTCCCTCATAATTCGAATGGTTTTGTGGCATACATAAGCGTATGTGCGCGTGTGTGTGTGTGTGCCAGGGAAACAACCCTGAAAAGTTGGCGTAGTAAGTACAAAAACTAAACGCGTTTCTATTCAAGAATCTACTTACAAGCTTCCCGCCCCCACATCCTACCTCCCATAGCTGCTGAATGTGCCGTCATTACTTTGGGTAAAATAGTAGCTGTAGTGTTTGTTGTTGTTGTGGGTTTGAGTTTCGGCTGAGCGCTGTGAAAGAAAGTTTCCGATTTCAGCGACACCTCAGCTCACAGTCGGCCGCCCTCTGCACCAGCGAAACACTTGCGCAACTTATAGGACCACTTTGCATTACGGTTTCGGGGGGAGGTGGGTGTTGGACTGGCGCGCGTATGAGCGTAGTAATGTGAACAAGAAAAAATGTGGCATTATGAATTTGAATATGAAGCGCTGAGGCACTGAGACGCTGAAGCGCTGCACTAACGTCCCGCTCTTATCTGGTGGCGTTAAGCGTCAGCGTGGGCGTTAAGCAAGTGTTTGAGTAAACGTGCGCGCTGCGGCAGAGCAGAGTCAGCTTCGGTGGCTGTGCAAAATGCTAAGTTCTTTATTATTTTCCTTCCAAACATTTTTTATTTGCACTCATTTTTAGCGGCTGGTGGATTAGAAAGGCGCTATTGCGTCTGCTAGAGCGCCTTCCACCACAACAACGCGCCCATACAAATGCTTTGCCAGTCATCATTTCAAGTTTGGTTTAACGAAGCTGGGGGTGGCAACCTCATGGCGCACATTTTGGCACATTTTTCATTTTTCAATTTTTTTGGCGCTTTCACTAGTCATTGTTGTTGTCATATTGCTATAAAAATGGTTCTCTTTTATGCATTAAATCAAAATCAAAAACGCAACAACAGCAAAAACTTGTACATATGTACATAGCTCATAATACGAAATGAGGAACATAAGGAATGTGTAAAATACAGCAAGAAAATGGAATATTTCTGCATTAGAGACTTGAATAGTTGCTGACGGGTGAGGGGTAAGGCAGTTCACAGCCGATTGGTTTGTACAAATTGTTGTTGCTGAGGAAGTCAGTACAAAGAAGAGGATGAGTATTGAGGGAACAAAGCAACGCGGTGGAGAGGAAATGAAAACTTCTCCTTTAGTTAAGGATTAATATATTTCAAAAGTGTATTCGTTTTCCTCCAGTTTTGCTTCGTAAGCGTATTTGTATATTAAAAGCGCGGACGGGTACGACGCGTAGGACGAATGTAGTGGGGCCTGCGGTGGTTTAGTAGTAAGTTAAACCGAAAATGATAAAGGTTTGGGTACGAAAAGCCCGAAGCAGAAGATGAATCCGCTCCTATTTCGTCAAAGCGACAACTGTAGACCAGATAAAGTTCGCGCAGTATTTGGTGCTCGGAGTGCAAAGTGGCGGGAATGCACCTAAAACCGCGAAATGCATACGCAGTGTTAGCTACGATTATAACGGCGTGGCATGGAACAGCTGGGCGCAGTTGGGTGTGAGTAACGGCGCACAATTATCGCTGACACGGCTGTGTTGCAACACGACATAAGATTTCGCACATTCCTTATGTTTCTACGCTTCTCAGTCGCTCGACTTATTTGCATTTGTTTCCACTGCCGGCTTAGTTAATTTAATAAATGAATTTGTCTCCAGCGGATACTGCAAAGACGACATCCTTTTTAATATATTTTATTAAATTTGCCCCCACCACGACAGCATATATACGCAGCTACACAGAAATGGCGATGGAAGTGTGGGTGAAGGTGAAGTGCGAGTCATCAGCTGCGGCAAGCAACGCGGAAGTGCCGGCGCAAGGCATATCTTGAAGACGCCACAGCGGAAGAGCCGTATTTTTAGCCAATCACGCATACCCAAACGCAAACCCATATGTTCGTGCATACATACATATTTATATGTGAGCCTGTATATGAAGAGAACGGGCATTTGTCTGATTACTTGCTTACACTTTATTGTGCATAAATTCGACGGCGCAGCGCACTTTTATCGGTCAAACCTAGTGAGTTGGCAGGCGGGCGCATTTGTGTGCCCTGACGCTGTTATCGTATTTGCAATGAAATAATATTTGCTATCAGCCAACGTGTTGTTTTTTTTTTCATTTAGAGTATGTATATTTAATTCTTGTCGTATTTTGGCACTTTGGAATGCAGCGAATTAAACCAGAAAATACCGAAACAACTCACGCTCTATTCTACAGAAGATAACAGTGCAAAGCCTCCATCCAATATTACTACGAAATCAGAAGATGTTTATGTGGTTTTAATATATCTAAGTAGTAATTAAAGAGTTGTCGTTGATTTGGAGCCACCCTCTTACCGATCAAAGTAGTGCACAATGAAACCTAGTATTAATTGCTTTAAGACCTCTCGAAAACATTCTTCTACTAATAACTTATCCATAAAATTTCCCTAAAACTGATCATTTCCTTCATATACATATGTATGTATCTTCAGTATAGCTCGATATTACTCAGCTAAATTTGCAACAACATCTGACTTTATGATCACATGATTGCGCGAGCGATATTTACAGCGAGATCGGTGCAAAATAATCACAACCGTGGCGTGGCATTAACAAGGAAAATACAATTGAATTTTGCAACTGCTCCAGTTATGGTGAGCGATTATATTTTTCCGTTTACATAGAGTTTGCTTTCTTGACTTGATAAGCGCAGTGCCAGTTGTCAAGATAGGTTCGCTAATAACTCAGAGTGCCCAATTATTTGTACTGCTTAAGATTATTTCGACTTAACTGTTATCAGGCCACTGAGCTAAAAGTGGTGGGGTAACACATACTTCTCAAATGAAATTATATAAATTTGTTTTTGAAAAAAAATGCAATTTGAATCAAGAAAAGTAAACACCAAGTTCGAATATTGCTCCAATAAAAAAATCAAGATTAGATACCGAGCCGATAACAATAAGAATATGTATTGCATATAAATATAACTTTTGTAGTAACTGTATTTTTTGAAAGAGGGGAGCTGTTAGAATATTTCATCATACTTTTAACAAAATTCTAAAAATACAGTCAAATTCGCTAACCGATAATGGTATATAAACACAATATGGCCGCAGCTCATTGAACTCTCTTGAAAGTCAAAATATTCTCAAATAAAAAGTTCGTTTTCTAATTGTCTTTCTTTATCAGTGGAACCGCAGTCAATATTATCGGTCATCAGTCAGTTTGCAGGCGTGAAAATTTTTAAATAAAATATAAAGTAGCTGCTGAACCCTCCTTATCAGTGATTGGTGCGAGGAAAAGAAAGTTCATACGAATTGCCTAATTGAAGTGTATTTGTAACTGGTTTTCTAGAAGTATACAACGAAGTGCTTAGAGAAGACGTATTTCAATTTATAGAAAATATTTTTTTTTATTCAGCTAACAATTTTCACTAATGGAAGAAATTATAAAATTAATCGTTATTTACAAAATAACAGAAATGAAGTAAAAAAAAATACATATATGATGGGGGTTTCTTACCCTCAGAAAACTAAATGGTAGTCTAAAAAGCATTTTCGTATTTCTAATCAAACTTCAACTTATTTTTGATATTTATATTAATAAATAAATAAACAAATATGTACAATTTGGTCGACCACTTTTTGCCATTTTTCCGCTAGAGACATTATTCCATCAGTGTAGAACTTTCATAAGCGTTCATCGAAATTTCCAGAACGAAGCGAGCGAACCATTATATAATATGCTACACGAATAGACAAATTTCATTGGCATTCTGCGTGGCATTCTTCTCTTTTTTATACAAAAATTTCAAAAATTTCTTTCATTATTTTCACTAATTTTTGAACAGCTGTAACTTCTTTTTTAAACTTCCCGGAATTTAATCTCACCTTTCCAACACTATATGGGGCGACACAATGTGATTGGTATCACTGGAGATATACGACTGCAACAACATATTTATAATGCCAAAATACGAAAAGACTTTTTCGACTACCCAATATTACACAAGCAAAGTTTTTTCTGACTTAGATCGAACCAGTCCGAAAACGAGAAGATCTGCACTTCTTAAACGCGGACTTGTGCAAAGTTTTGGATTTTGTTATTGATTTCAAATTCAGGAAAGAACGATGTAAATATGATGTTAATTAAATACATATATAAATAAATAAATAAATAAATAAATAAATAATAATAAGAACTCACTCATTCTCAGGCATGACTGAAGGCAGAAATTATTCATCTTTAGAATTGAATTTATTTTCAAGAGACTAAATCCTTTTCCACTACTAATTAAGAAAGTTTTGAAAAGTATGGTTTTCGTGCCGTGTTTTAGCTCTACGCCAGTGCAAGGGGCTGGACTGGCATATCGGGCTAACGTCATTTATCATAGGTATTTTTATTACCCACGTACATAAATATAGATTATACTTGTGTGAATAAAAATACGCATAAAACAAACGAGCCAGAGACGGTTACACTCTACTAGCCCCACAGCGCGGCGAACACGCCCGCACGTCTAATCACCTTCCCCCCCCACTGGGTGGAGCGGTCATGGACTTACTTATCACCTGTACCCTACGCCACAATTCAAATCGTACGCTCTAGGCAATCGGTGATCTCCAGCGTGCCAGTACGAGTGCGAGAGCGAAGTGAGCATGAATGCGGATCTGCGTAGATCGCGGTTGGGTGGGACGACGCGAGAAGATTCTACAGCCGAAACAATATTTACATTGCGAGTTGTTCTTATTATTTCTGAGTTTGTTTTGCTGTTTCACTACACAATTCTCAGCGCTGAGGTCGATGACTGCCAAAATTTTGACTTTGTTTGTTTGCACACGCCGTCCGCCACCGACCGGGTGAACCGCCTTTCGCACTGCCATTAAACTGGAATAGGTACATATTGACACAATTGTCTTTGTTGTTGTTGTTGTACACTCTCGCTGCATTGCCTAAATTTGTTTTTAGAATACAACGAACGTGTTTTGGCAATTGCCCTTCTTCGGTGCGAACGATTCTTAGTTTTTTTGCGTGAGTAATGAGCTGCGTGCGCTTATATGGGGGGATCGCCAGCTTAGCAGTACAGTCTAATTTCGGGGAAATAAATTCACAACAAAAGTTTGCATTTGGAAGTTTTGCTTGAGTTATTTTGCATTTTGACAATTACACTATTTATCTCGAATTTCGGCTGCTCCGCTGAGGTTGTTGTTATTAGTGTCAGTATTTAAAACCCGAATTCCTAGTTTAGCCGGATGTAAGGTTCAGTGCATTCACGGGCATATGTATGTATGCGGGTTTGTGTGTGTGCATATGGCTATATCAGACAACTCTCCAAAGCAGCGCAAATAATAAAATGCAAATTCTTTTTGGGCGCAACCAACCCAAAACGCTTTGTGAAATGAAAAATAAAAGCTGTGTAAACAAACGTCGCCTTTTACTGCATCAGTCCATTTACTAGAATCGCATTATCTGCGCCTTTGTTTTGACGATTTGCAAAGCGACTCACTTTAGCCTCGCGAGGGCTGCCGGGCGAAAGATCCGCTCGGCGGTGTTAGAGCGGCAACCGCTGTCCGAATGGACGTTGGTCACTCACCGCTCCGCCGCGACCAAAGTAACCAATGCACGTATACGTGCGTGTGTGAGTGCGCTGTCGTAGAATTCTAATTTTGTACCCAACTTGTACGCTCGACTATCGACAGCACTGTCAACTTTGTTCATATTTGTTATTGTTTTTGTGTGTGTTTTATTAATTTAAATTGTTTGTATTTTAGTGCCCACTCCTCTTTGTTCTACTTGCTTGCTAGTTGTTGTTAATTTACATTCGTATTAGCTCTTATGTTCGTAGAATTGTAACTAGTTGTTTTTGTTTGCATGTCGCGGTACGCCGTTAGTTGAATATATAGAGAGGACTCCGTGGCGCAACGGTAGCGCGTCTGACTCCAGATCAGAAGGTTGCGTGTTCAAATCACGTCGGGGTCAATTGTGTTAACAAAAGGTTTTTTTTTATAATTTTTTTATTAGCCAAAGAAAAGGGCTTCATTCATCTTCATTCATATGTATATTAATTAATTTTATCTTTAAAAATTTCAAGAATTGTATTTCTGTGCTTCATTTCGTCTTTCCACCAATATTTGCGATGGCCACAAATCGATCATCTCTCTCTCGACTCTAGAAGTTTCTTTCACAGTTAGAGTGAGAGCGCACGCAATGATAGCCGAGAAGAGTACGGTTAATTCTTGGCATTATCCCTCAAATGCTGCCATATCTCAGTCAATCTATTTTCTACGCTTGTTCTTCAGTGCCTACAAGTTTTCGATACACTGGGACCTAATATGTTGTGTGTTCTTAGGAATTTATTCACTATAAGAAAATTAGTAAGAGTTAGAAGGCTGGTTATTCCCGAATATATTTAGGGTTTTCTATGATTGGAGAATCTTTTATGAGCCGCTTTATATTATATCTAGACACACATCCGTGCTTTCAATTATTTACATCTCACTCAAAGAGAGAAATATCAATACATATATGTAGCTTCAAGAGGGCTTTTAAATTGTGTCATTAAGTGGTTCATATTTTGCCGCATCTTTTCATTGATTATAATATTTAAAAAAAATATTTGTGTAATATATGTAAAAATCCTAATAATCAAAACGAGTCTTCCAAAAATATAGTTTATGAGGAACTAGTGCCTTCGAAATAATCGAGTCTTATACCACAGTCATTACCATCGTTCTGTAAGATAGGATTAAATTGTTCTAGCACATTCACAATCGATTTGAAGATTGGGTATGGGCGTTTCCACCAATCCTCAGACCATTAACAATCAACTCTTTACCTCTTATACCCTTTTACTCTTATACTCGTTAGAACCTTTGTAACGTTGGTTTTAAAATATCGTATATATGACGGTGATTTTCTAGCTTGTATTTCCAGCGAGACTTTCTCGTATAGTGCGGTCCATATTGGGGTGTGGAAAGAGGTTTAAAATAAATAGAATGCATGATTTATTATTGTCTCATAAGTTCACTGTTTTGCATCGGTGCATCTTCGAGACAGTTTTGCTGTCACAATTCTTTCTGGTTAACGTCGCCCTTTAAAATTCAAAATTAAAGAAAGCCATAGCTTGGCGAAAAAAGACTTATGTTTTGCACTTGACAATATGGCAGAAGTGCTAGTGAGGGGTACAACGATCTTGCAGGCATAGCATGTCTATGGCTTCACTTCCTCTTCACACAGTTTTCGTGTTCTGCTGCCTCAACGCATTTGCTGTTTGTTCCATCAACTGGCAGAGAGGTACTGCATTGTGCTTTTTGTGTAGATTTGTGTATGTAGTATTTGTGTGCGTGATTTTTTGGCAATTCTCTGCTCACATGCACTTGGTGCATTTGCTTTCTCCACCTTTTGTGCTATTCGGTTCTACTAAGCACTGCGTTTCTTCGGTGCCGCTTGCCTTTCTTGCCACGTCTGGCGCACCATGCAACCAGGCACATGAGTAATTTGCTATTTGATACTTTTGAAAAAATACTTCTGCTGTTCGCTTTTACATCTGGCGACGCTGCAGCCGCTGTCGGTAGCTCTGCCGACTTCGAACAGAGCGCTTCCTCAGGACTAAGACGACAAGTCAGTAAGGAGAAATTTGCTGAAGGTTTGGTTCACAACTGCGATTTGGTGACGTGTGTACTCAAGTTTTTTACCACCGCTGTTGTTGTTTTTGCGTTTAGTGTTGTAGTTTTGGCAATCTTGATCGCCATGGGTTTTTAGACAAGCTGATCTGGCAGCAGCACGCACACATACCATACCATATGTGCATGTGCCTGTGGCTTTCTGTGAATATGGAGGGCGATCCTCACATGTGCAATTGAGAACCCCATCGCCTTCGTTTGTATGCCAACGCTCCGTGCTTGTAAAGAGCTTCAATGTAAGTTCGTGTATTTTTTTCATCTACCATCTGTTGTTGTATTTCTCTTGTTGTTGTTGTTACGTATGTATACATTTCCTATGCGTTTGGGGCAATGACCGTCAAAAATTTGCTGCTGCTGCTGCTGCTGCTGCTGCGCGTTCGTCTCACGAGATCAATACTTCATCTTTGCTGCCGGAATGAGCAGCAGCAACTTAAGCAAAATAGCCACAATAACAGTAATAACAACAAGCAGCGCTCGGCTGTAACAAAGCAACACTGCTTGTGAATACAAATAAATAAAAATCAAACATTGAATTGTTAAATATTATTTCAGCGAAACGCTGGATGCTTTCATTAGACTTTAAGTATCTGCTCATCTCGCAGATTAAAAGCAACTACATACGAACATATGTAAATATGTATGTAGTACCTGAAGGGTACTCAGGTAGTGGCGAATTTTAATGTCTCTACTATCTCTCGTTTGCATAGGAAACCTGAATGAGATCAGCAGGTTTGCGATTGTTGTGCAATTAAATCCAATAAAAGAGAATGAGTTTGTAAATATATGTATATTTATAAATACATATATATATAGCAAATGTATACTCGTTTAGGTATTTACAAATATATACGATTGTATGCTTGTACGTAAAATGTACAAATGCTTGTGGTAATAAACACACATATGCTAAGCACCAGAAATATTTTTGTGTGAATTTACTAAACTAAATTGACTAAATTAATTGATTACAGATTTTTGACCGCCTAAAAGTATAAAAACCCTGGCGAAATTTCAACTCTCGGTTTTCAAAAATGTTTTGTTTCTAGTGGTCGACCTGGTCGAAACGGAGCCAATCTAACATTCTATTCGACAAATCGAGTTTACTCTGTTTGAAAGTCGAATTTTTGGGTTTGTTTGTACTATTCAGTCCAGATTCGAAACGCTGGGCAAACATCGCAAGAGGACGTTTGGCAACAACTGTCGGCCATCAGCTCTAAGCTGAAGAAAAAACCAAGAAAAACGTCGCAAAGTGAATAATTTCATTAACCTATAACGATGAAAGCAAAATAAAAACTAAAGCAAAACGATCAACAACACTTTATCGTGTTGCCACATGCAACGCCGCCGTGTGGCGTTGAGTTGTGGCTGCCGCAACGACGTGTGAAGCCGACAGGCCGACACACCAGCGCAAGAGCGTACAAGTTCGGATAGTTGCATACTTTCCTGTTCCTTGTTTACCGTTATGCGCCGTTTTATAGCTTTTGCTTTTTTTGCTTAGCATAAATATTACGTAAGTCCAACTGCCGCCACCTTAATGGCCATCAACACCAGTGGCCGCAACAAAACGTAATAAACACTTTGGTGTTGTTGTGTGTTGCAACGTCTGCTCTGGTTGCACGCATTGCGTTGACAAGCAGCTGTCATATGCAACATGAGTACCCCATCAATGAACGCCCTGGAATGTACCCTTAGAACTGTGGCACATACAACGCGTAGCAGATCAATAACAGCGAGGAGTGCCAAAACAGGTGCATATTGCAATAATCAAACTAGTTGCCACATTGCCACTAATGCCGCACAAACACAGCTGAAAAGCCAAAAGTCATAACATCCGTGCTACAATAAAGCGAAGATGCAACCGCGTGGCAAGTGCACAAAACCTAATGAGCCAACAATAAATAGTAATTTATTTGGGTATTAATTATTTTGCCACAACGCCGTCTAATTGAAATTAAGCATTTGTGGCGTAACACACACTTAACTAGCTGGTGGATAAAGGAGATAGTAGAGCGCCTCTGTGCGATTATTTGTGGCATGAATGTGCTGCTAATTGCAACACATTAAATTTAATGAGATTGCTGTGCAATCAGCTGCGCTTGGTGCTGACAGAGGTTACAACTTGCTTAGTGTTCATATTAGCAACTATCCTATAATCTACTTGCTGCACTTGCAACAACAACAACACATTAAAACTCATTCCCAGCAGTCTGCAGCCACTGGAGCGCCAATCGGATGAGTCTAAAAGTCAGCGCCTTGTTGCATCATAAAAACGTTGCATTATGAATTGGGTGCTAAGCTAGACTACACTATGCGTGTAACAACAGTATCAACGAGTTTTGGACCACACCATTGTCCTTATACAAAAGCAATGTGTATGCTGGCTAAGTGGTGAGCCCTTTACTATGGACTCATCTCACACTGCAGGGTTTGCCCAAACCTCGACTTCATCTATCAACCGTGACCCTGGCAGGCAGCAAAACAACAAACGCCGTTTCACAATGCCAGCCTTGCTCCTACGTACGTTGCGGTGCAACATGCCACACGACCTCTGCTCCGCGTCAACATGTTGAGCTTCCGTCCATTTTATCATCTAAAAATGGCGATTTTCTAGTATAATGTGGCTTGACACCGGATATGGTATGTGGCACGTGGCATGCAGCATTCGGGATGCTGCACATTAGCGCCTTTAGGTGCTGGCTTCGTCGTACGATGCATTTTAGTTTTTGTTCGTAGCTGGCAGCCACAACAATTGCATGGCGTGTGCGTCTATGTATGTGTGTGTGTCTCTGAGTGTGTTGGCGTCAAGTGTTTCCTTTGTTCTCGGCATTTGTGGCGCTCGTTTGTTGTTTTGCTATTTTCATGCTATTTTCTACTCGCCCTAAAGTGCCACTATTGAGTGCCTTTGCTTTGTTGTTGTTGCTGCTGTTGGCGGTGTTTATGGCCAAGTGTTTGTCCGCATCACCTTTCTGAGCATCAAATCGCGCGCGAAATTGTTAGGTTGTTGTTTTTTCTGTTTGTGAAATTTCCGCCACTTTGAATTTTGCTTATTTCTGTTAATTCGTTTGTTTTTGTTGTGCTTTGTGCCGCAACAGCTGAGCGGCTGTTGTATTGTTGAAGCTTGTTGAAGTTTCTATTACTATTTGAGTTGCGCATTGTTTGACTTTACTCGCTGTTGAGCTTTTGTTGTTTTAATTCGATTTTTATCGCCATGGAAGCGCAGTTATATTCATAGTGCTAAGAATTAAAATTGTTTAATCCATTTTAAATTAGTTCATAGCTTCAGCCTCAGAGCTAAGGAGAATTGTGATAAACACTCCGATTTATAGCTCATTTCTCACACAAACCTTTTTTATATATGTTATCAATAAACGATATTTTACAAACTGTTAATTAAATATACGCTGAAAATAATTAGATTTACACTTGTGTAATTAGAAAGTTAAGGATTATCAGAGAATACAATGAAGCTTTGTCGCATACAAGCATGACTGACATATGCGGGATTTGAGTATTTTCTAAAAAAAAAATTTGAATTCAAATCTTATTTTAATAAACAACAAGCTAATAAACTAACCCGAAATTGTCGTAGAGTGTTTTAGGCTTTTGCTTTTTTGATAAACAGTAAATTATAGCTTTCATAGTTCACTGAGAGAGAGAGCAAATAAAGTATTTTAAAGTGCGATAATATCAAAGCATGAGTTTATGATTTTTATTTTTTAACTAATAATTATAAATCTGATGGTCATAGTCGTTGAAATTGATAATCCTGAGCAAACCTGAGGAAAAAATTTGCGACCGATGTGCTAAGAGGTCTGTGGGGTATTTGAGGTGTCCTGATTAGGAATTTGAGTTCAAAATTTTTCCATAAGCTTTTTGGTCGACTCCTAAACTTCCTTAACATTTTTCTATCATTTTCGGTTTTGACAACCCCGAATTAGCAAGAAACAGCCTCTAACATCACAGTCGCAAAAGGACTAAACTAGTGTAATTAACTTAAAGTATAGTTTCATATATTTTTGCAACAAAGAAAGGAAATTTAATTATTAATATTCGCACACCTCAATGAATTATATTTGGTAGGGTCAGTATATCGTAAAATCTAGAATGCAAACCAAGGTATCAGCAAAAAAAAAAAATCGAATTAGAAGTCACCATATCATATTTCATAAATATTGGATAGTCCAAAAGGTCTTTTCGTATTTTGATATCGTAGCCGTCCTATATCTCCAGTGCTACTAATCACATTGTGTCATACACTATAAAATTGGAAAGGTGAGATTTTAAGCTTCTTTAAACCAAAAATTTATTTCGTTCTGGAAATTTCGATTTACACTGATAAAATAGTGTCTCTGGCGGAAAAATAGAAAAAAGTGGTCCACCAAAATGTTTCATACATATTTGTTTATTTATTTATTAGTAAAAAAATGCTGAAGTTTGATTAGAAATACCAAAAGACTTTTTCGACTACACAATATAAGTATGTACAAAATTTTAGGATTCTGCTATCAGATATAGCCAATTGATAACCAAATTTCAAAGGAGTGTTAGTTCCTATTTAATATGGTTTTTTCCTTCTTCTAAACTTATGGAAATTTGTGCTAAATTATTTTGAATTTTAGGTGGCGATATGGCAACACAAGTTAATGTCAGAGCTTACGGTGGTTTAGAAAAGAATCCACGAGATCAGACCGCACATATGGGGGTAATAATATTAGTATTGGGCTTCAATGAATACGTTCGATTGGACTTTTTAGCTAGCATTCCCCGTTAATCCTACTTGTGGTTCGTGACTTCGCTTCGTCAGTCCAGCAATATATTTACTAAAAGTAAACCTAATGTGATATACTTGAAAATAATACGAAATGCTTGGTTAGGAGCGATATGTTGGCAGTGAAATCTGCAAACTTTGAGACCAAGAAAATTTCCCGAAGTGCGATAAGAATTATGATTCGAGCATGTGTTTCTGCGGAAAATAGTTCAGACTCCTGTCCAGCGAATATTAAATTGCAACATTAAGAATTTTACATTGCATGGGAAATGAAAGTGAGACAAGAATCCAAATTTATTTTTAGAAAATTTGCACTTTTACCGCTAATGACAAGCAGAGCAAAGATACACAATCTAATAGTTAATAACTAACATCGACGGCAACCATGTGGAATTTTCGGGGCTTGGAAAAGTTCAACTTACCGCTTCCATTGGCATCTTCGCCCGCAATATCCAAATCGTTAAGGGTTTTATGTACTCTGTACGTTCCGATTAATCGCTCGGTGACACTATAGCTGACACTATCGAATAACTTAGATTCACTAAATTCAAGTTTTGAGACTTTCACTTTTCTACACTTTTGAATTCAACAAGTTTGCTCTTCGTTTTAAGTACTTCTATTTGTTTTCACATTTGTTTATGCGTTCGAAATGTTCGAATTGAAGACAAGATTTTTTACAGCACTTTTATTTTTGAAAATTAACTCCATTGTTTGAGACCCTACAACTGCATTGTGACTTTTAGCATGTCACATCAGCAATTTTCGGACAGTTCCAAATGGGCTCTCCGCCTTATTTTCGAAACGGTTTAATTTTCACTGTTCACTATTTGATATCATTTCAAAACAATTTTCTTCTCTAAAAATCGGGGACTTCAAAATTTTTTTCACTTGCATATTTTCACATTTATTGGCTGTTCTATGCTTGGGAAAAATCCAGTTGCTTGCAGTGTTTACTACTTTGATTTTACTGGAATCGCTCGGATACAAGGTAAGCTCCAAAAAACACGACCAATCCGAAAGCTCACTGATGTTCATCTAAACTGTTCTGAACTATTTCAAAATAATTTTGGGTACAAGTTTTGGATCTCCATGTCGAGTATAGTCGCTTGATTGCATTGTCGTGCGTTGCTGCGTCGCGCCGCCGTTGATGTATCTGTTGCTGCTATGTCCGTGTCTGTCGTCCGTGGTCGGAACAAACCAAGTTAAGCTGAGCGCCAAGCTGAGTTGCGTTGCAGTTGTGCCGCTGTAGCCGCTTCCGTGTGCTTAGTGACCGCGCGCAGAGCCGATTTGCAGCAAGCTGGGAACCGATGCGAACCGAGCTGCTGTTCTGCAGAGATCGCTGTGCTTGAGCCTTGGCCATGCAGGGTCCGAGCGGTGGTGCGCTGTGTGTGATATGCCCCGCACCGTCTCATATCTCGAGGATGTGCATGTATGCGTGCTCTGCGGTTGTGTTGTCAATGTTGTCGCCGCTGATGTTGTTGACGTTGCAGGCTTTGATTTTTTCTTTTGCACTTTTTTCTACTGCGTTTTTGGATTTCGGCATTTCTCCTGCCACCATTTCGTGCACATAAGTGAAGCAGAAAAATAAAAATCAATCAGTAGGCTCATACGTAGCACCGTTGCAGTCTGTCCTCCAGCACGGAGCGGCCTAGCCAACTCTCCACTCAAACTCGAGCGGAATGACGAAACTCAATATTATCGTTGAGTGCGACGTACATATGTGTACGTATTCATATGAGTGTGTTGTACAATTTCGAGCCATAACTTCCATCTCCGGCCCTTCACTATGGCGTAAACGCACACGCTTGCATATGCGCGCTCTACATTATCCTCGCTTCTCTATCGAGTGCAATTGGCGAGTACTGAAAAAACCGAAAAAGTATTAAAAATATAAAAATTAAACAAAACCTGACCAATCACACCAAAAAGATGAAAAAACTTAATTGAAACCATATAAAAATTTTGTTCTGCGCCTGCAACACCGTCGTGTTCCTTGCTAAACATCCTGCAGCGCGCGCTGCTGCTGTTTGCGGCGCTGCCTTCACGTGCGCCGCTGCTATTCATGTTAGTTTAGCGCAATAAATAAAAATGTGCGCTCCGAAATGGGAGCAATGGAGCGGCAGTGAGGCGGAGAGCGCCACGTCGAGCCGAAAAAAAAAAATTAAAAAAGATAATCACAAACGAAATGGGAGTCGAAAAAGTGATATAAGATGAACCAAAACTAAAAATAAAAAGTGTAAGCGTCGTCGTACATGTTGCAGCGGGGTCAGGGCAGTTGCCGCTGTTGTGGGGTGCACGGGCGCGCCATGGACGCGGAACGCGCCGCGTTCTCGAACAGCTGTGTGCGTACTCGCTGCACTGGTCGCTGGTCGGTAGCCGCGCGTTGCCGATAAGGATACGCGTTGCATTGGTCGTTTTCGCGGTGGTTGTGGTTGTCGCATTCGCTGTTGTTGTCGTGCACTTTTTCGGCAGCCTAACGCACGCTCACACATGCACACTCACGCGCTCCGCCACATTTACGCACGTGAGAGCACCAAAAAGTGCATTTCAAAAAGGCAACTGGAATACGGTTGTGCGGATTTTTTTCAAAGCAGCCCCTATATGCGACACAACAAAAAGGCCCTGCATTCTCAACCCTCGCTGTGGGGACTCTGCCGGCGCCGCTGCTTAGCCGTTTAACAGTGGAGAAAATCAAGCAAAAAGGAAGCGCATTTAATTGAATTCGAATTCAAATTCAAAACAGTGTAGAAATCATTCAAATTTGCTGCCATGGCAAATGTGACAGCTGTGATTCTATTTGCAATATTTGCATCATTTGGTGGCAAACAAACACCGCCCGTCAATTGACTTTTGTCATTGTGTGTTTTCGTGCGAATATTAGTTTTCCTTATTTTAGTTGAATTTCGAAAGACTACGAGTATGAGTTTGGGAAGATGAAAAGTTCAATGGCCAGTTACAATGTATGAAAGTAGGTGTCATAAATTTTTACTTTTCGAATACTGGTTTCTGCGTTTAATTGTTGATACGCTCTCTTCATTTAAATACTGGACCAAATCACATATCAGACCTTAAGAAGTCTGCAGAATTTACAGGGTTTGTCTGGAAAGTAATAGGACTGATTTTCTTCCACCGCGACTGTACTTCAAAGCGCGCGCGCACCTACTGGACTCGGCAAAGACCATTCAGAAGCCCAGAGGGCTTTGCAAGAAGTGGTGCGTTTCGGTGGCATCAGACCTTTTGGGGAGAGCCGGGAAGAGGTCGTTGATAAAGACCGTGCTTGGAGACTTGCGACTTCGACACACACCGACAATGTGACTCGTGTGTGCAAAGTTTTGAACTCAGATCGTCGGCTACGAATTTGCTTAATTTCCCAGAAGTTAAATTTATCAAAACCGGGGTTTATGACATTGCGACGGAGTACTTGAACATGCGCAAGGTGTGCGCGAAGATTGTCCCAAAAGTGCTCATTTACGGCCAGAAATGGCGGTGAGCGGAAGTGTGCCAAGAAAATATGAGCATGTGTGAAAGTGAAACCGAAGTTTTAAATAACGTAATCACAGGTCGAGTCACGGATCTTTGAGTATAATCCTGAAACGAGGGGTCATCGGCAACCATTTTGAGACGACAGAGGGGATCCAAGCTGCATGCACCTCTGCTCTCAAGGCTATTCTGGAGAGTGCCTTCCGTGACGCCTTCAATGCTTGGAAATTGCGCTGCCAATTTTGAAAATTTTTAAAGAGTTGTAACGATTGGTTCAATAAATTTTTTTTGAAATCGACTCAGCCTATTACTTTCAGGACAAACCCTGCAGCTAACTAACTTTATTACTCTTTTTTATACATTTCCAGGTCTTCGTTTATATATCAATACATTTATTGTCATTTGGGGAAAGGTGTTTTTTGTTTTTAATCGGCCAATCGATAGAGGCATATAGCCAGAGCTTCCTAATTTATAGATATAGTATGACTAATTTAATTTTTAGTTATTAAGATGAAATGAAGAAATCTATCTGCACCCACTGTGTCCAACTCATTATATCTATTTAGTTAGTTATATATTTTTACAATGGCACTCGTACGCATCGCGAACATAAACACACTTTTCAAATCCTCCTCCAATGCAACAACTATTCATGCACAAGCGAGATTCATTTGCCAACTCAGTCATGCAAAACAGCAACAACAATAATAATGATTGCAACAAAAAACCATCAAAACAAAACTACACCAAATAAAATCAAACCCTCTCCTCCCTCGGCTGAAAGCAGAAAATGACAAAATAAAAATAAAACAAAACAAAAATAAGCCTAAAAATAAAAATCGAACAAACATCGATCATGCTCGCTCGCTCTAATTGGCATGCTCTCCTGCTCGCCTACGCACCACGAAGCACTACGACAGCCAACTACACACTCATTTGAAAGCACACTTACTATGTGGAGACTAGATGGCGTGCGACGCAAACGGCCACAGCTGGCCGCTGGAGCTCAGCCGAGCCGTGGGCCGCGAGCAAATGCGCATTTTTGCATATACGGCCTATGCCGCTGCCCCACCGCCGCTGCTTTGCATTCTATTTAGCTTTTTTATTTTTTGCCCTTGCTGTTGTTGTTAATGTTGTTGACGCATTTGCCACAAAACTTGTAGGCTTTTTTGTGAATTTTCGTGCTGCCTGCACGATGACATTGAACGCGGCGGTAAGCGCGGCGACGGGATGGGCGCTCAATTGCCGGAATGCTCTATCGGCTGCAGTCGACGATGTGTGCAAATTCACATGCATGCGCGCCGTGTATGTATGCGTCAGTGTGATTGGGAAAAATAGAAAAAGTAGAAAAATCACAAAAAGTTCTCCTATTAAGCTTTTTTGTTTATTTGCTTTTTGTGTCACGCACACAAATGCACTTGTACGCATCCGAAATGCACACGCACACAAATAGAGTAATGCTGCAACCAACCCCCAGTGCAGCCGGCTGCCTGCAAACAACCCCAGTAAAAGGCCGCGCGCCACTTGCCACTTGCCACTCGCCGTGCACATAGCCGACGCAGCAATGCATGCAACAAACGGCAACAACAAAGCGCGCTGCACTGACCGACCAGCGCGCCGATGTGGACCAAGGGATGATGGCGCGCGCGGAGGCAGCCACGGAAAATGCAAACAAAAAAGGCGCGAAATAAGGGCAAAACAACGAAAATTCGCAAATAAAATAAAAATCAAAATAAAAGTGTGACATGGAAATTATATAAAAATGCGCTAAACTCACACGCACGCAAGCACGTGGGCATGGGATTGTGAGCTCACGCACGCATAACGCATTGTTGTTAGGCGACAACGGCCTATATATAGGTGCGGGGTGGTGCTGGGCGCTGTCCATGTGTTCGGCGCGGTGGTAGGTGGCGGCGAATTGATGCGTCGAATGAACATTTTGCATCCTGCTGCAGACATGCAACATGGAATATTTTCAGCGCGCGCATACACAGCCAAACACAACCTGGCAGTGTGCGTGCGCTTGTATACGTATGCGTTTATGAGTATGTGTGTGTGGAGTGTTTGATTAATAGACGTAATGATTAAAAATGGAATAATATTTGTATATGTAGGCGAGTCTTGGTGGATTCTGGCGGGCTGCAGCATCACAGATGGAGGCGTATGGCTGGAGGATGCGTTGATGAGTTTCCGAATGTAAGTGGAAAAATACCGAAATGCACTTACACATTTATGAAGCAAAAAAGTAACACTAAAATAAAAAACGACGCAGCGCATTTTTATAAATGATAATCAACTGCTAAGCCGACCGACCCGATAGAAACAACAACAACTGGCAAACCAAGTTTCAAGCACTCATGCATGTAACAGCATTTTGTATATAGGCGTAGATGCAACAGAATCCGGCGCGCAACAGTGCAGTGTGTGCAGGATATGTGTGCGTATTGCAACAACGATTGAAATGAGTTGCCGAATCTGCTGGCCGAAAATAAAAAGGCCGCGTGCGCTAGAATGAGAACGCAAATTACCGAAAAAAGGAAAGGAAAGCAAAATATGATTCGCGTTTGCCATTGCCAGCCTAAGCCAGTGCCAGGATCGACGGTCCGAGGCCGCGCCAGCGGAGCCTGCTGCACATAGACTCAGCAGCGCTTGGTTGGCTGCCCACCAGCTGGCTGCAACTGAGCGGAGTCCCATGGTGCGGTGGGAGGCCAGTCTATTGTTGCTGTGCTAACATAACAAAAATAAAAAATGACAAAAAATATATAAATTCAAATAAAACTATCGAAAATGTTGACGCATTACACACATGTATTGGTGTGCGTGATGTATAAATCTATATACTGAACTGATTTGTATGGCTGTGTAATAACCGTTTTATGGCTGCTGTGCGTTTTGCATTTAAACAGCTCCTTCCAGCTTAACTAATTCAACGGCAGATTGCTCCCGCTCACCAACTCTCCTATGAACTGCTAGTCGTTGAACTCTATATGAGTGCGTCCTTTTCCGTAGACCCAATAACGATTCATATTATTCACAACAGTAATATGAAATCCATGGAACTAATTACTATAGTATCTGAGAGAGCAGCAAGTGATGCAAAAAGATATTTGTCAAAAATCAAAACTCTTAATGAATCTTTATTGCTTCGGTAGAATATATAAACGAAGAAAAATGCGTCGCTTTTAAAGGTACTTCAAACCAACCAGCAGAGTCGCGATTTAACTAAAAGTGAACAAATCGTCGAAAAAGTAAAGTTTAATATTGGACCATTTTAGAAGCCATAAGTGGTGAAAACACTATTTAATTTTAACACGGCTTAAACTCTATTTTAAATTAATATTACTCCATTCAGCCTCGTCCTGAAGATACATACCAAGTTCATGATGTGGCAATTCTATTAGAACCATAAAAGTCAATGACCATTTCGTCAATCCAATTTGCAACGCTCTTATCAGCATTTATTCCTTTATCTTGCCAATATCGTGACGAATGTTGGTTTCGGTTCACCACCGTAGGTCGTTGGAGTAACGTAGATCTATAAAAACAGTGTAAGCGAGTGAAAATATTGAAGACATCATTTCTTGAAATGATGCTGTTCCAAAAAGTCAGTTGTGAATATTGTTTCAATCGCAGTAACTCGATGTTGCAGCACCCTGCTGGAACTAGTAACCACTCAGACGTGACTCCTTACTCGCTTTTGAAAATTGCGACATAAACTTTTTCGGATTTCATGTAATTCAAATACGTTGAGTAAATTTTTCTTGATTTTTAAACGTCGTGCCATGTGTTTAATTTGACAGCCGATTTGACAGACAGGCCTCTAGGAAATCCATGCGTTACAATACATACTTACTCTTAAGATATGTACGTGTGCAGTTTAACGGACTTTTGTGGTATTGATTTTATTAGAGCTACCGCCTCGGAAATTTTATGCACTAAAGGGCGTTGGAAATTATATTACTTTTGCCGGTTGTGTTACTAGACACACACTTAGACGCATATTAACTTTTGTGTGTACTCTTTGCATATTTGTGTACATGTTGCATATAATTATCAAACATCTATGTACATCATTAATTTTATTTTGAGGCTCTTCAAGTATTCCCATTTAAACCTACTTAAAGCCCGGACAAAGCCACATTGTTCAAACAAAAAAGAACTGCTATGAACCAGGTGTGTACTCTTTTTTAATGCAAAGTACCAGCGTTGGGCGGATCCAGTCCACAATGGGCGTCGCAAACGCCGCGATGGACAGCAAACAAAAACGTTCATATGCCTTTATGAATTCCTCAAACAACAACAATATCTAGCATTTTATAAAAACACACATTATATTTATTATATTTTAATGCAGCATTTTTTTGTTAGAAACAACAAAACCGCACACGAAAGGCTGCAACTGCACACACAAATTAAATAAATTAAATTAAAAAACGAAGGAACAAAATGTTGCGCCGCATCAAAAAAAGCGCATAAATATATGTATATCTGTATGAGCACCAAGAATATTATAAAAATGCAAAAGTGCAGAGGCCTGCAATTAAACGACACAGCGACCATGCAGCGAACGCGCAGATAAAGAGAGAGTGATTGGTGCGGCGATAGCGGTGCCATTTCAATGTTCGCCACACTCCTTTACACACAGACGCGCGACGGGCGGAATGGCCGGTGCATTATGCCAATTACAGATTACGGTAATGAAATAAATAGATAAATTTGGATATGCGTTTTGCTCTTCCTAACCATAAGAGAGTGCTGAGTTCAAACAACAGAAAGCCCCTGGCATTTTCGAACAAGAAAAACGAAAGTTTCTAATGCAACCTTCGCATTACTAGCCGCTCATTTCATTTGCGCTCTGATCTTACGTATTAAAAAATGATTCTTCCCCGAAGTCACTATTATCCAGATTCGAATTAGTCATGATTTAATCATTTTTTTTCGGTTAAGTTGCCATCTAGCTATGGTCTATTTATTATATTATATAATATATCTATTAATTCTAGTTTTAAATTAACAGCCGTCTTCATAGGTTCTCATAAGTCTCAGCCATAATCCGGAAATCGCGGATATATCTTTATCGGCCAGAAGAAAAAAATATTGGAAATACGCTTTGAATGCTCAAAGTCATAAGTCAAAAACAATCTTGAAGATAACGACTGAGTCCCTCATTTGTTAAAAGTTTGGTAGCCAAAAATAAATAATAGAAGTGAAAAGTGTGAGTAATTGAGAAGCGGTTCCGTTAAAGTACGCAATCATTAACCAAAGTAATAAAGTAGACAAATAAGGGTATGAAATAGGTAGGGTTTTCAACATATCATTCATTTATCGCCGCAGTATACTCTTAAACAGGATTGCTGAGTCACCCAATAGACTACAAAGACTTTTTAATTAAGATTTCAAGCGAAATCCCATTTGATGAAATATTTTTTTTTCAAGGCTGGTATGACTGTCAGTGACATCTGGGACCAGATCTCATATCAAAATAATCATTAGTGTTTACTATACGCTTCTCTTTCTGGTGCCGAAACGTTCAGAGTGTTGGAAAAGGCCCTTGGTGATAATTGTTTGTCGTGAGAAAGTGCTTTTGATTAGTATACATTATTCAAAGATAGTCGAGAACGCGTTGACGAGGAACCACGTCCAGGACAGCCATTAACATCAATTGGTGATCACGGCACTAAAAAAAAGAAATGTTGGCTTGTTATTTGTAAAAAGAGTCCGGAACTATGGGCCGACAACTATTGATTTTTGCATTACGATAATGCACCGTGCAAGTTATGAACAAAGTCTTACTATTTTTTGCACATAGCAGTATTGTCTTGCAACGCTCGTTCTGTATTTCTTTTCGCTGTTGGGACAATATCTGGGAGGTTACAGGATATATTTATGGCTTAACTGAATTGGGTTCTTCAAAATCAGTCAAAAAATGTATTCTTTCAAAGGAATTTCCATGTATGTTTGTGCGAACACAATTGTGGGTTCCCAACCACTGAACGCGGTTCTTTACTTTCGTGCGTGATTCTTGGTTGCTCGTTTCACTCGCTCCTGATAAGACAGCCAAAATATCAGACGCAAATGCCATGAAAATCATAAGCTTTAGTTTTTTTCGATTTCTTCTGTATATAAAATGTTATTTATAATGTGATATTCGGAAATTTATTTCACTCCGCCTTTTTCCCCTTAGACTTTTTGTGAAATTTTGGTTTTGCGCAAGTGTAAGTTTGCTCAGTATGTGCCTGTGTGCAGTGCAGCCGCCAAGCGCGATAGTTGGGTTTTGGTTTCTTTTCTTTTTGGTTTCTTTTTTACGTTCGCTCTGTCCACTTCGCGCTTTTCCCTCGATTTTCGAATACATTTTTGTTGCACGCAGCTTTGCTGCTCCGGTGCGTCGCTACGTCATGCGGCCGGAGGCATATTTGGCAGTAATACGCAATCAAGCGTGACACGGGAATGGGCGGGCGTATAGGTGTACGCGCCCGGGAGTTCATGTTGGCGGTAGTGCGATCGCATCGAACACAGTTATGTTGCATGCGGCCATGGGTGACAATGTATGCCAACGTATTCACATATGACTCTCCATTGTTGTGGTTAATATTGTTGTTGTTGTTAATGCTGCCGCTGTCGCTATTGCTTACCGTGACATGGCAAGTTGCACTTTTACCAAATTTAATATTCCGCGTGTCCTCTATGGCTAACCCGCTGTTGCTACAGTTTCGTCCCGCGAAGCCATGCCATTGCTATTGTTATTGTTGCATTTGCTGTTTGCACTTGCTGGCCATCTCGTATCGTTGCGTTATTTTTCGTCATTTTTTGAGGGTTTTCGCCCATCCCAGCGCTATGAGCAGCAACAGCAATAACATCGCAGCCAAATGACAATGACGACACCAAACTGAGCTGCGCCTATGCCACCGGTTCAGCTGTCTATCTGAAATCTGAACGTTTCAACTGCTGCTATATAGCTTTTGCTATTGTTTTTGTTGCTGCCTTCCATGTACGTTCACTTAGTGAATGCTGGTGTTGTTGCTATTGAAGCTTTTCAGTTATAGGCCCAGTTTGTATATCTCTTACACGCGCGCTTACCTCGCCGGCTCCCATTTCCCCAGCATGTACACGGACCATCATCCTTAGTTGTTCTACTCTTTTACGCACTCTCTCCAGCGCAATTTTCCTTTTTGCTCCCACAGCAGCTACGCACCGTGAATAGGCCTATGCGGCAGCGCATCTCATTCACCCACTCATCGACGCCCGCGGCCACCCATGTGGCATGGGCAACATATTAATTTTTTCTGCTCTCAGTTTTTTCATTTTTTAATTCCAGGCTTTTTTAATTTTTATTTAGTTTTATTTCTTGTTTTTACTGTGTGTGCTCCTTGTTATTGCAACATCAGCATACAGGCCACACACACTCTATCTATTTACATAATACATATTATTATATTATTCTGTGTTGCAGTTGAATTGGGAAAATGCAATTTTCCAAAATGTACAGCCT
The DNA here is from genome assembly GCA_027475135.1 of Bactrocera correcta. Lineage (NCBI taxonomy): Eukaryota > Metazoa > Arthropoda > Insecta > Diptera > Tephritidae > Bactrocera > Bactrocera correcta. The sequence goes on along the minus strand of CM050325.1, from coordinate 150,861,826 downwards.
ACGCCATGGACAACTAGCGCCATTGGGCCGAACATACGCACGAACCTCGACAAACTTCTCACACTTCCATGTTGTGCCCAAATATTCATACATATGTAAGTATGTGTGTTTAGGCTTCCTGAACTGCATTTATACACGGATAAGCAACTATGACAATACCAAAATTGTCAGTGAAAATACATATGTACATATATCTATTTATATGTATGTATGTATGCATATAGTCAGTCCAGCTATCCGAGAAAGTATGTGAGGAAACCTTATAAAGAAGAGTCGAATTCCATAACTGATTTTGTTCGACGAACAAGTTTCCGGAATCTATACCAAATATCGCGAAAATCTTCACTTTACAATTTTTTTGCAATGAAAAGGCACTTATGAATTCGAAGTTAACGAATTTAGAATTCAAAATTAGAATTTTTTTGGAAAACATACTTTGAATTTGAAATGACTTTTTTACATTTCATTGGGAAGAGTATATGGCCCTCAGAAATAGTAAGTGCTAAGAGAAAAAAGCCCTGGCGAAGTAGACGTCTCCTCGTTAATGAACTCATTCGAAATTTACTTTAATGAGAAATGAGGATCATAAAATTATTTAAAGACTTATGTATGTATGTACATTAGCAGTTCAATTATCGATAAACTTGATCTCACTTATTCAATTAACCTACATAAGTGGGAGCAGCTAAAGACTAATTTTCAATCAGATTTCCAAACTATTGTAAAATGTAAGACTTAGCGAGTGTTTCTTTATCTCTTAGTTTATGCTTGGAATCAGCATCAAAGTAATGAATATACAGAGTATATAAGTAGAAAAGTTTTTGTGCATCTTTGTGTAGAGAAATCTACCGAGTTGTTCAAAATAAGCAGATAAATTGACTTTCAAGAGAGAAATCTACCAAAATGCAAAAATAAACAAATGTAATTCGCAAACTTTCCTCAATGTCACTCACACATACACACTTGCCGATGTTCAATTCCAATCTCTTAAACCTTTTTTTCTGCAAAATATGTTTGTGTGTTTGTGTGTGCGTGAATGCATTTTAGTGAGCAGTTTTGGCATTTATTGGATCTTCTGTTTGTGTCCACTAACTGGGTATATAATTTTGTATAGAAATATATTGCCTTGTACATATGTACATACATAATCTGTTGCACTTTTGCGCTATTTTTCAAACAACTCTGAAAGCAAAGATGAAGCTGTGACCCCTCATCGGTTGCGACGATCAGAAAATGAACAACAAACTTTTTTCACCACCAGATCCTGCTCTGCAACTGCGAAAACTGAATTTCAAACCCCGTGAATACGATTTTCTACTGCAGCTAGTTGCCCGTTGCACGCATAGCGTCTGGGTTCCAAATATTTTTCGGTTGAACGTTTTGATGTTGTTTTGCTGCCAAACAAGTTTTGTAATGCGATTTTAATTTTTTCCTACCCCGTGTACAGCGCGTTGTACCGCCATAACTAGTCTTAAATAATGTAACACGGCTTTGGAGCTGCGCTATACACAGTAGCCCAAGTTCGTATGTACAAAAGTATGCACATATCGTAGAGCCCATAGTTCCAAAATTTCAGCAAATGACTTCATTTCCACCGAGTGCACCCCTCATGCGTTTCTTATCGCTCTCTTTAGTTCGCTCTATCTTTCGAAAATAAATAAAATGTGTAGAAGGGGTGTCGCAGCGTGTCGAGAGGGACTCCAAAAATGCACGAATGATCAACCGAGGTTAACGGCTTCAATGCAACTTTTTTATAGCCTCAGATGAAGGGGGAGGGCTGGCCGACGAAGGAGAATAACATCAACAATGTCTACTTATAGAGCTCACACTTTCAAACAACGCAATTATACTCATATAACCTAACTATATAATGGATGCACCAGTACCGAACTCCGAATATCGCAACTGGTTGACAACAACAGCGAGGGGTCCCAGGCGACAAGTGAAGCTGATTTGCCGAAAATGAGTAGAAAGTCACAAACTTGATTGTTTATAGAAATTGAGCAATAACCGAACTGAGCCGATCCAGCCAACCCGAACGTGACTAACACAAAAACAAAAGCGTTGCGGTGGCCACAAGTCAGAAAGAAGCCTATGTGAACGACGAAACTGTTGGCAACTGCGCAGCCAAATGTATCGTCGACTTTTTGGAGATGCGTCGTCAGAGTTGCCAAAAATTTGCGCTCTCACAACGGAACCACAGCTGAATGGCTGCTTCCCCTGTGCAGCGGCTGCACAGTGAGCAGTGCGAACTTGCCCCAAATCTACAACGCTGTAGTGATCTCATTGTTTAAGTATACGAAGTATGCGCTCGCTAAGTGAGCGCAAGAAGCTAACTGTGTTTGTATAGGTGAGCAAAGCTCACTGATTGCCAAAATTTCGCTGCAGATGCACTGGTGCGAGCACTAGCGCAAGTAGTGCTGAATTCTGCGGGCCTTCCTCACAGCGTTTGTCGGAGTTTGCTGCTGATCGCTCAGCGCTACTGAGGGTCTCTCTTATTCACCACTCTCCGCTAATCACCTCCGTTCTTTTGAGCTATGGATCACCAGCATTGCAACCAGCTCTACAAACGCTAAACGTAGATGCGCTTAATTTGTTGCTTTTAGGATTATTTTCACACACATAAAAACGAGGCGCTGCGGCGCATTCGCCTCTTTCCACTAGTCGTTCATCGTTTGATGATGGTCGTTGTCGACGATATCTGCTCAGTCCATATTTTCGGTAGTTCAAAGACCGATGCCAGCGTTTGCCAGTTCCTTTGTTCGTACGATCTTCTCTTCATGAGCGCTTCTCTGAGGCTCTGTGATTCTATGCTTGAGCCGGCTTCACCTATCAACGCGAAATCTGTGTTCTTTATTTCTACCAGTGGCTCCCAATGCTCCCCCCCTTGCTTGCTTCATGCAGTAGCTCAATTTTACATCATTTTCTGCAATACCCCATTCGTGTGTGTTTGCCTTGTGAATGTTGGTGTTCTTGTCTTTTTTATTACCTCATTTACGGCTTCCCATTGCCAAAATTTTCATTCGCTGTGCATCGCTTTCGTGCGCTAGCCTGTTCGGTTGGTTAATGATACGAAACGCTGGGGGGATTTTAAGTGCGCAGTTCCAGCAACCTAAAGAACATTTTTAGATGAGACTCGTTATTGCATTACCCAGCTTTGGCGCATCACACGCACACACAGGCACTGCTTATATGGAATTGATGTATATATACATAGATATGCATATGTATTTATCCAGTTTTCGGCTAAGGTGTAGAAAGTCTGGAACTGTACCGCGCCGCAGTAAGTCAACTTTAGATGCATTCAAGCTGTACCCGAAAAAGTGGAATAGCAGTTTTGAGATTTGAAGTATTGCTATTAAAATGCATTTTGGCTTGCTCACTGCAGGCATTCTTGCAAACAGCATCTGTGGCATAAAAAACGTGAATATCTTTTTAAGCACTTTATACGCTCGGTTTCAGCGTTCGTTAGCCCTTTGGGTGCTTAGCCAGCTGCTCGACTTGATTACGTCTAAATTCCTAAAGATCAACGAACTTTACAAAGATTTACTTCCTTGTTTACTCGACCAAAAGCCATCCGAGGTGCGCTTCGATTGTTCGTCATTTGATAATGCAAATGTTTTGGGTACCATATGATCACTAATTACAAGGGGGCTTCACATCAGAAATTCCAGTCTAAAATAGCATCAAATATTTGTCTGCTACACGATATTATCTGAACAGCATCTTGCATTTATTTATGCATCAAGACCTTTGTCGTATAATCTCACTCTAGTGAAGTTGGACGCCTTTCCTTCCGTACTGTATTGTTGCTGAGTGTTTTTTCTTGGTAGTTCGTTTATATATGTACATATATTTTTTTTTTTTATTTTTTGTATATTATCAATCCATACCAGATACCAGATACCTAGATAATCTGAGCACTCCGAATCAAGCTCTTGTATAGAAAACTTTTTCATTTGGCGAGATATGTATCGTCACCAATTCCGGCATGAATTATTGTCTAAAGTGCTTTCTCCGAAGAAATTGTTCAGAACGGATAAGTGTAACATACAAACTGAAATACCGGAATCTAGTTCTTTTAAGTTTTTGCGAAGGATATTATAGCTTCGGTGCAACCAAGGTAGACGTTTTTGTTTGTTCGATCTATCATGAGTCTTACAATTTTTGTTCCATTTCTTGCTTTGAGCGTTGATTATGAACTATCCATAATAACTTTTCGGCATTCAATAACATATCGAAACTTTTATCGATTACACTTGGATGATATCGATATTTTTTCATATTGGTCTGAATCATATGTGTAGTTGTTGTAAAGATGTGAAAATTATCCAAATATTTTTTTGTAGTGCTGCTGTGTTGGCACCGATTTCTCAAAAAATTTAACGCATGCAATCTAACTAATAAAAGTTTTTGTAGCAACTCGCAATTGATTTTTTTGTTTGGATTTATTTATTTACAATCTATCAGTTAGACAATAAGTAAATCTGTTAAAAAAAAATCAAAATATTCAAAATTTTATACTTAAGAGTTTATTTAAAATATTTACAAAGCTTAATCTCTAAAAGGTAAATCTAAAACGTGATTTCTTTTAAGCCTTCGAGTTGTATGGCTATTATCCAGTAGAGTTATTGCCAGAACATTTTTATGACCATGTAGCTTCTCAACATACCTTGCGCTTATTCTATTTTCTTCTTTTTATTTCCTCTTTAACGTATTTAATATTTAAATCTTTTTGTATTTGATTATTAGCCATAAATCAAGTGATGGACTGATATCGTTGAAGGATTTCAATATTTGATTGGCTTGCAGTACCCCATAACTGGATACCATATGTCCACACAGCCTTCAAGATAGCCTTAAAAAGTCGAACTTTGTTCTCCAAACTGAGCTGTGATTTTCGCCCAAGAAGCCAATTCATTTTTTTGTTTTTATGTTGAGTTCCTTTCTTAAGCTTTTAATCTGGTTTTCTCATGTTACTCTTCGATTTATATCAAGTCCGAGATAATTTGCGGAATCACTATGTATTTTTATTCAAAAATACCGGCGGACAGTCTCCTCTTCTCAGAGCAAATGTGACGTATTTCGATTTCTCAGCATTAACCTTTATTTTCCATTTCTTAAGCCATCGCTCAATCTCTATTATTTCATTTTGAATAATTTGAGTTACTTCTACTGTAGTATTTTTGGATGCAATTATAGCTGTATCACCAGCGTAAGTGGCTACTTGAACATCACCGACAACAGGAAGATCAGCAGTGAATATTGTGTAAAGGACAGGTCCCAGAACACTGCTCTGTGGGACACCAGCACGGATACTGTATTGTTTTGACGTTTCTCCTTCCATTTGAATATGAAAATGGTGATTTTTTAAATATGATTTCAATAAGAGAAAAAATGGAGCAGGAAGTAGTTTTTTCAGTTTATATAACAAGCCTGAATGCCAGACTCGGTCATCGTTTAGTGAATATAATTACAAATGGTTTCGAGGAATTGAAATTTGAATAAGAACAAACATCAAGCCTCAAAGTCTGCTTAGCAATCATCTGTTAGTTAAGTCTGGTTAACTTAACCAAAGACTCTTTCTTTCGGTAATGGTAACAGAGCTTAAATGAAAATGGTTGCTAATCAGACATTGAGAAAACGGCCCTAAAAATTATAAATACCTGGAATAAAAATTTACATGGAAAACCCTACCCCAATATTCTGGGCCAACCAACTTCTCCAAATAACTCAGTCAGCTACCGCTTCGGCTTTTTCATCCTCTTGGAACCGCATTGCAAGTGCGAACAGCTACCAGAAATATGTAACACTTAACGGTTTTTCGTATGGATGCGTGTGTACTAACCGTTTACTAGCCCATTCAATTGCCTCATAAACATAACGGAAATTCCTTATATCACCATCACAAACATTAAAAGGGCTGGTCAAGAACTTTCCTGAACCACCCACCCAGCCGTCAGGCCTGTTAAGTGCTTACAATGTGAAACACGAAGAAAACATGTAGCGACATTCCCAAAGAGCACTCACGTACTTATATACATACAAATATAAATGCCCCGAATGACCCATATATACAGACTCATGCGGACCTTCACATTCTGTACATATGTATAAAGATGACTTTCTAATGAAGAAGACTATAAACGGGCGAATGTTTTGAGGGTGGAATGATTGAGATTGTAGACAGATACTACCCTCAAGGAATGAAAACGAAATACATATAATCAGGGGGAATCATAAGCACATACACGTACATATTTACTACTCCAGAAAGATAAAGGTCTACTGAAGGCAGTGTGTGGCTTGTCTGCTAACTAGATAAAAATCACCGTATGTAAGTCGGCATGCATTCTAGTTGTTGTAGTTTCCCAACTTCAGGGAGTATGTGACCGCAAACATGGCAAGTGTGAAGTGTTTTCGGTTTTCTGTGGTGATTCCAATAACTAGGGCCACAGCGGTGATGTGTAGCCAATGGTCACAAGATGAAGTGTCAGTTTTAGTCAGAGCGGGGGAGCAGGAACCACAAATTACTAAAGCTGAAATAGAACTGGTTTGGCTTATGCCCAAAGCTTAAGGCTGTCAGGTACTTTCCGATCAAAAAATTATTCATATAACTAGAAGTAATTACGACGCCTTATGAATTTGTTAAATGGCTCACCGAAATGTCTAATATTGTATGTAAAGGAAACTCCCCTTTACTTCAGCCTTACACGCCATAAGCACACGCACAACCCCTCAAACGTTCTAAGACTTGAAAGTGGCGTTCAGAATGGTATAAAATGCCAAGTCCATAGACTTTTATTGTTGTTGTTACTACATTTTTCTACTCTTGCATACTGGCGCAGTGGCTCAACTAGATGAGCGTTATGGTCGACGAGTGGCGTGTATCGCGAGCGTGACTTGTGAGCACAACGAGAGCCCCGCACAGTTGACGCAGTGAACTATGGAATTTTGGGCTTTCATTCACTTCAGTGCGCTCATAAGCGCACCCAGATGTGCTTTTAAACGCTTTCGAGGCATGTTAACGCTTAGCGCAGAGAAGCTACATGGGGACCCGCCGCAGCCTCAAGCGTTTACCAACGACTACAATGGGTACCCAGAATATTTGAAAGTTCTGGCAGGTATTAAAAGTAAATTAATTAGCAGGAGCTCACACAGGCGAACGTGTGCCACACATATTGGCTGCTTGTTGCAGTGCGTGTGTGCATGTGGCGAAGAATCATAAAAGCAAAGAAAGTGGAGGAAATCAACCCTAAAATTAACTTAACACGTTCCACATGTCCCGTTCTAAGCGTATGTGCTTTGCTGTACACACATGCTTATGGCTTCGTGTGTGCTGTCGTAGATTAGTACCCCAGCGATGAGAAGCAGTGTCCCCCAAACGGTCGTGATATTTTAGATAATAAAGATTTCATAAATTTTGGTTATAATCTATAGAGTCAGTGATGGAGTTGCTTCACCAGAGCGTGTGGAATTATAATTTAAAATATTCAATTAAGACGCCGTGCGAAATCCACATTCATTTTCAATTGTGCCCATACCTATCCTACTAGAAGCAGTCACAAAGTGAGAAGTTTGGAACTAGTCCCGTTACCAAATTGTTATAAACCAGCTGCAGGTTCAGTCCTTCGAGTTCATGTGGGCAATATTTTATGACCTCGCACCAAATATAAGGCGAATTGCTTATTGGGAATCATTCTTGGGTCGACTGTGGCCTGCCGGCGCAGCAAGGACAAGAAATCCCCAAACATTAGTAAACACACACACGTACAGCTACATATCTACATGTTGGGACATAATTTCTTGTCGTGTCGCTAAGTTGTCTGCATCCGGTCTCCTCGTGCGAGGCGTGCTTTTATGAGGTGTCCGGTTTGGTGTTACGAACCGGAAGAGTTTAAATGCCAATTCGGGCGGTCTCTGGCGAACTATGTATGCTACTCCATGGGCTAAGTCAACAACTGTTTAACTATTTACATACATATACGAGTATGTATGTGTGTGTGAATAAGCGCAATCCTTGCGGGCAACAAATTAGCATGGCCCACCCCTAAACACGCCCGATGTCGCCTGCTGCCCCAAACGGGTATAGGGCACACGCACACAAACACACATAAGCAAATTTTTCATAATCACGCCAGCAGGGTCGAGGTGTTGACAGGCAACAGTTTAGCCCATATGTGCGCGCTTTTCGCTTGCTAACGCTCTCTTAACAGCTTAAAAGGTCAAAGGTTGGACGTCGAAAGTTTTGACATACAATTACTTATGTGGGATAGGGTATTATTTTAAGTGATTTTATGATGAATTCGGGTGAGAATTTATGACGGCAACTTTTCACCGTCGCCAGTTGCTTGTTTGCTCGTTTTCCGGCTGAAAATTACCCAATTACCGGGGTGGGGGTATTATGAGGCATTTAAAGAGCAATTGTGCGTGCAGCGTGCCAATAGGTGTGTATGTGTGTGTATGTGCTTGAGTGTTTATATGTGTGTGCTTATGTGTGTAAGTATTTTGAACTTGGCACCCTTCGTGGTCGGGGTTAACTATTTTCGGGTCAAGTGACTTGCAAGAATTTATGAGCAGTGAGAACAAAGCCGCTGGCGGCAGGGATTTACATGCGTTTAATGCCAATTTCAGGTTTACTGTTAAGTTGTAGGAGAATTATTATGGGCATAGGAAGTGGCTTACGGCAAATACCCATATGTACGCATGAATGTCAGCGGATCGGTGATTATTGAGAAATAAAATTAACACATTTGCTTTATTGGCTTTTTGTGTGTTTTCCTCTTATTCTTCGCAATCTTCGCATCTTGAATGCATTTGAGTTGAAGGTGATTACGCAATGGCGACGCAACAGGCGCTCAACGTTGGTTGCACATTCACATCGCATATATATATATTTATGTAGGTATATGTACTTAGATATAGCATGTATTCGTAAGCTTATTAATGTAGGTGTTTTTATGCCGCTGCAGCCGGTTTACCTTGAGCGGGAAGCGACTCCACTCAATGAGCGAGGCTTAAGTGCATTTAAAACCATATAAACCTCAAGTTAATGACAATGCCATCCCTCAAAAAGTTAATTCAAATCAAATTACGTTAGTGCAAAAGCGCCTTCACAAAAGGTAATATGCCAAACTCCAAACTAATTAGTTTAATATTAAGAGGTAATCTAATGTTGGCTTGTATTATGTTTTACAGGGTCTATGAAAGTCTTTCTCAGTGCAAATGCGAGCTCATTTGGCGGACCCTTCATATGGCCTACACTTTTTTCGGATCTAGTCGCAAATATATCGAAAACCGGTTCACGCTGGTTTCAAACTCAAAAGTGATTAAACACCAACTTACTGTGTAAAAAGTATCAAAAATGTTTTCCAAATGAGCCGCAGCCATATAAATAACCGCCTTGAAAAATATCACATTGCATAGAAAAGCTACGAAAGCTGTTATTACAGTTGTTGTTGTTTCTGTGTGCATTTGCGACTTCAACGCTGTTTTGCAAACGGGTTTCATTAGTCTGCTATGAACAACAATCATCCACTGCCGGCCCCTTAGTGCATTCATTGCGCTATTGCTGTTGTTGTTGCTGTTATTGCCGCTTGGCACCCAGCGTCTTGGTGAATTTTTGGAGGTCCCAAATAATTGTTCGCCTGCTTACACTGCGCTGCTGCTTTTATTTCGTTGCCGTTGTCGTTGTCGCATGGCATTGCATTAGCTTAAGTTTGTGGCCCCGCTTCCGTTGTTGCAGTTGTTGTATTCCTACGGTGGCTTTGTATTGCAACATTGCAACTACATATTGCCTCTGTCAAAGTCACGATTGGCTTACGAGAAAAACAAGATATCTGATGTTGGAGGCAGTGCCACCATTATTATGGCAACAACATGCGAAGCAAAGGCGTACAACTACAACAAAAGAGGCATTTGTCGTTCGGCTCAGTCGATGCTTTGCAGCCTTAGCTTTCTTTGGATTATTTGGCAATTCAGCTGCGCTTGGTGCATTCCAACAACACCAACAATATGCATAGTATTAAATTGAAGGGTTTGCGCATGCGCAACATAGGTTGCAAGCGGCCTGTTTGCAGCGAAGCGAACATGCCAAAGTCTAAAGTTTCTGTAGAAATGAAAAAAATATAAATGATCAGCAAAAAACAGCGTAAAAGGATTTGAATTGCACTGCTCAGTTAGTGCCACTGATGGACGCCGTCGTTGCAACGGCTTTCTACTCCACTTCGTGTCATGCACTTTGGCGTAGAGCCTTTGCAGTTTGCCTTTTGCGGTCGCATTATGCATTATATGTAGGTCGTTGCAAGTTAATGCTTGAATTCCGCACATAGACGAGTTGGTCGGGTTCGTCCGCAGCTGAGGTTTCGGCTAATGCAGAGCCGCCGTCGGACCTTCCTGGTTATGACGCTTCGCAGCCATTCTCTATTTCACTGCTATTTAAACTGCAATTTTGGTCGTTCGTCGACGGTGCTTCGTTGCAGCCTCAAATCCTTATCGGTAGTTGGTACTATAACCGGTTCCCGATTTCAACTAAGTTATTCACGTATTTTATGTATGTGTGAGTAGAAATGTGTGTTCATATAAATATTTTTCTTATTGTTTTACGATTCCGCTTACGCCGTTGCGTCGGTTCATTCGTTTGTTGGCTCATCTGCGGTTCGCTTTAGCGCCTATGTTTTTGTTATTTTCGTATTTCGTAATTAATGATGATTTTATTTCGTTGCCTAAGTTCCAATAAAGACGATTGCATGTGCGTGTGCATTTCGAAGCAAACCAGATGCATGCATACCATCAATGTTTGAGGCGAATTGGGGAAGATACTGCACCATTTGGGCCTCTCTTTAATCCATTCTTTCCGTTTACCATTTTAAGGTAAAATTTGCTTCATAAAGTTAAGGGGTCTTATGTTGAGAATTATGGTTCCTGTGTTAATATTTTTTTCTTTTTTATCTACAATTTGTAAACAGCCGTAGGCCTTCTTAGTTAGTTTAAAACAAAGTAGGCCAATACGACGTTCTAAAAACGAACGAGCAGAGATCTTGAAGGTTTTAAAGAAACCCATGAGAGTTGTGTATTATTAAATTCCGATTTAAACAGAGGAAAAACTTCTCAAAATTACAATCTCTAATTTTTTTGATATTATATTTTTTTTAAATATTCTTTTTTTGTTTGTTTCAAAATAATATTCCAATTTCGAGACATTTTAAAGTTATTTTTCAAATTTATTTCACGTCACACATTATGCAAGTCTCAGCAGCACTGTGGTACACGTACGTTGTCAATATGTGTATTTGAGAAGCATGGCATTTTGAATTTCATCCGAAGTCTACAACAAAGTTTAAACATACAAGGTAATATATAAAAAGCATAATAGCAATATAGTCTTGGAACTTTTGTACTAAAGTCATTACCGCAAAGAAATTAAAAATCAGTTAGATAAAATTAGCTACTACACATTGCAACTTAGAGTACCGCAATTACAGACCTCTCTTTAAATATTTGAACTGAGTAATATGAAAGGAAGTTCGCATCTTCTTAATTGCTTTCGTGGGCAGGCAGCCCCGTGTCCATCAGTTTAGCTTAGTCGATTTTTGGCAGGGCAAAGCTTCTAAATTTGCATCACTTTGCAATTATTTTATTTTAATAACTGTTAATAAGTCAACTGATAACACGAAAATCCCTATTTTTTTTAACAAAAAACCAAATCAATAAACCACAGAAGCACATATGTGCCCACCCTAATGCAAAAACCCTACAAGAAGCAAGAAACTAAATTTGAGACTGTCTCACATGACCGGTTAGATGACGAAAATGGTACACGGCTTCTCTTTCGCGTTGAACAAAGAAGAAAGAAATATCAACAAAAAGTATGCGGAGAAAGTTTTCCAACAATTGAGCAGTGCAAAAGTGTGTGCACAACCGTTGCCAATGGCCAATAAATACAACCCACGTCGGTGTTTGTATGATGTTAGTACATAATTTATTACACCAGAATATTCACGAAGAAAAAAGTACACACGCAACAAATTGCCTACTCAAAGCTCACTGCATGCTCCTTCGGCCCATTACTGCTCAAACGTCGACTGACTAGTCTCAAGGATTCTACCGCACCCGAGAAATCCACAGACTGGACATGTTGTCAACTCGACCCCGCCAACTATCGATTCTTCATCCGGCCATCGAACGAACGCGACAACTGTAATTCAAGTGGTGGTAGGTCAGGAAGTGAATAAGGACGCTCGTGGCGATTGAGCGTATGACGTTTAGAAGCTTAATTACCATGACAGTCGTCGTGCGATTGTTGCACGAGACACCTTTTTCCCACTAACTCTCTCACTCACTCTGTGCACAGAAAATTAGTTAAGGATCATCAGCAATTCGTATGCACAAACATCTCACATATAGTATATGGCAAATAATCTTGCCCGGAGCTTTTGGATAAAATATAATAAGTATTATAATGGCAAATAGCAAAAATAGCCTCGAAAGCTAAGGCCTGATTCACAGTGAACATTTCAAGTTTCTGTGAGTGGTGAATATATATGATGTTGGTTTTATTTGAAATTGTGATTTACGAGTCACTTAGACAACTTATCATTTGACAAAGTTTGTATGAGGTGTTTTGTCGTATGTTATGTTGTCAAACGGATGAATCACAACATTTTTCAAAACACTTCAAGACTTTGTGGATCTCAGCTTTTCGTGATGCTTTTTGACAAAAATTTCGTATTGTTGAATTGTTTGCAGTAAACATCAGCGATAAAAAATATGACGTTTTGAAGCAAAAATTTTCTGGAAGAGTTTTCTTAACAAAACATGACCAAATTATGAAATCGCAAGTGAGTTTATGGATAACATTGCCGGAAAGCAAATGTTCGTGGAAAAATTTACATTTCGAAGTATCAGAAACTGCTAAGATGGGAAAATTGATGTAGTGAAAAACAAAAATTAATTGTCTTCGCACGATTAGCATACATTTGGCTTCTTTCGCTTCATGCACCGGTGTATTACATAGCAGCGCAATTACAATCCGCTTATAATACTACATGTTCACTCGCGAAGAAAATGAAATAATAGTTTGTAAATCGGTTTGTCGTGAGTGCTCAACCGTCTTCAAACAGATTTGTCAAACAATTTGTCGTGAGTGGGCCGCTTTACGAGTACAACAAAACTTATAGAACAACCTGGTATACATTGTGACAAAAAAGTAATTGTAAATGAAAGGAAAAATGTTTAATGATTCATCAATATTTATTTTGTAATCCCCATCAGATGTAATACCAACGATTTTTCCAGTCCTCGAAACACTTTTCATGAGAACTTTTGGGGATGGCCTTCAGCTCCTTTAACGAATTTTATTTTATTTTTTCGATCGACCGAAAAAAGGTACCTTCCGATGATTGTTGACTTGTTTGCATGTCAAACTCATAAACCCATGACCAAGCATGTCCAAAGAGACCTATTTACTGTACTCTTTTCGAAAGCAAATTTAACTTTATCGGGACGAGTCGAGCAAGAACGTGTTTCTTATACAAAACATGCACCAAAATTATTCGAACGGACTCGCGAGAGTACTCGAGGTTTATTGCGATCTCTGTAACACTTGCCGGACGATTTTCACGCACCACATGCTTCGCTTTTTTAATATTTTCATCAGTTACTGGGGTCGAAGGTCATCCAGAAAGAGGCATGCCTTCAACGATCTTTTGACCGTCTTTGAAGTCTTTGTACCACTCGTAGGCTTACGTTTTTATAAAACTAACTCACCGTAAGCCTTTTTCAACATTCGTAACGGTTCCGCACACGAAATTTGGTTAGAAATACAAAATTTGTGACAAATTCTTTGTTCGCTATTTTTATTCATCGTAAAAATCCCAATGCGCTACTGATGTGTACCGACTTAAGCAGCTGCTGTAAACAAACTGGTTGACAGATCGCGCTCAAATTTGGCATATTAACTAAGGACAATCGTACCTACTTAGCAAAATAAATATATTTCTGAAATATCATTTACCTGGGGATTTGAATTACAATTTTCCGGTGTTTTTTGTCAAAATGTAGTTAACGCGAAACGTTAGTCTCTTCATTCGAACCGCCGTCTATGGACAGCCTAAACCATATAATTAACTGCCTAAACTGGGATGCTTGGAGCATACATAATTTAACTAGAAGGGCAAACGACTTTTCATATGCGGAATAGTGAAATCGATAGTCACGCATTTCATAATGGGAATTAATTAGAGATGGAAATTTAGAGACTTGCGAATACCATTCATTAATTGGGATTGGTAACAAATACATTATTTGTATTTAACTCTTCCTTACTTATTTGATTTAAATCAGTTTATAATTATTAAATATACTGGTAATAAAAAAGGAGTTATTATTATTTTTTATAACTGAGACCAAGTAATACATCTCATCAAGGCTGATGATAAACCTTAAGTTCTGTAGATACTCAAACAAATGTAAGATGGAATGATAAAATGATAAATACTGTCTTTATATTTTCAACAAAACTCGTACGTAGGTGCAAATGTATTCACCACTAAAACGGTACCACAACACGCGAAGGAAATTTAAGAATCACTTGCCCCAAAATTAACCGCACAACCTGTTGAAGTCATACAATAGTCGTCTCTTAAAGGGATGTCCTCCATCCACGTTAAGTTAACCTCATCGCGACCATGGTGATAACGACAATGGCATTAATGGCGAAAGCAACATCGAAAAAGACAATGCTGTAGACATGAAAATCCTTTTGTTATCCTTCAAGGCGAATCTCCACGTCGCGTATATGTACATACGTATGTATATATGTAAGTATTTTCCATTGCCTTCAAGATGGAAAGCGTATCGGCAGCTTGCTTGCCGGGTATACGGATGATAGCTAGGCTCCCTTCACACCCGCTTTGCTTAAGTTGCTTTTGCCGTCTTCGTTATAGTCGGCAAGCTTTAAGTTCTGACCGGCTTTCCATTCGTCGCAGTCCATTCTCCTGCAAGAAAATGTGAGAAAGTTCTTGCTTTACGCCTTCCTTTGCCACTTCGTCAACAGGTTTCCCAACGCTTATGTGTATTCGTGGTGGACACATACATACATATGTGTCTGCAAAAATATCAGGCAGACGAGCGAGGCCGCTCTCATGATTGAGGGTTTGCGCCCAACTCTGCGCACAGCTGATTGGCATTATTTTTGTCCGACTAGCCTGTTGCTGACCGCAACGCGTTGCGAGTAACAGTACATTCCCTTACATATATTGATATTCGTCCTTATGTAAGTGTATGCGTTCGTGTTGATTTCCTTTAAATATTCCTCAAGATTAAAGCAGCAAAGATCTTCTCCTGAGTTGTCAGGCGCCTCATGGAGGTTTCTTGCTTTTCTTCACATTCTTCCATTTTGCCTTCTTATTCGCATTTCATTGTTCGTTCAGCATTACCTTGGCTTTTACTTTTGCACATTTTCACATAATTTTTATGTTTTATATAAATTTATAACAGAAGCCTCAAGGTCGCCAAAGGAAATTTGCACCTCTCTCCACCATTTGAACTCACATTTGTCTCGATTACGTTTTTCTCTGTTTTCGCTGCTTTTTCTCGCACAAAATTCTTTATTTCGATTTTCCAGCTCTTTTATTTGTATTCTTTGGTTGCTTTTGTTTGTTTCCACATACTGTTCTGCTGTGGCTCCTGCACTTTTTTTCTCTTTGCTGAAGTCAATTGCTTGCTGGTAAATCTGCCCACGATGCCGTTGACGCGTCGCCGGCTCAGGCTTCGCCGCCTGGCAACTGCAGCAAGACGAAAAAAGGAGCAACTTTCCTTTTGGTCCTTCTTTGTGAAAACGCCAGCCGAAGAAAACGAAAAACAAACATTTCCACAAATAGACAGAAAAAGACGTTTCAATGAAAGCGAAAGTCCCGACAAGGTGCTCGCTACATACACATACACTCTCACGTATGTGAGTGGCGCTTGTACGTGCCGATGTGTGGCGGAATTTCCCGCACCCCACCCGATCCAGACGGGCTGGCTGGCTGGTTGGATGGGGGAGTGGGCGACACGCATGCAAGGCCACTGCCCCACAAACACATGTGTGCCAATTCGTCTCTTGAATTACTTTGCTTTCTTTACGCTTAGTTCCCCCCCACCCCTACCTTCAGTGCGTAACTTTTTTGACGTTCCCAGTTTTCCTCGCTCGTTTCTTTTCGTTTGGTTTTTCGGTTATTTTTCCAGCTGTAAAAAATCCGCACCGTCTTTTCATTTCTTTATTTCTCTTTAGTTGTGTGCTTTCTTTTGTGTGGGTGGTTATGTGTGCGAATGTGTTTGCCGAGGAGTGCAACTCAGCCATGACCGGGTGTGGGAGGGGATGAGAAAGCAAGCAAAAGCCGTTTTCTCGCCGCGTTCGCAAATTTTCTCTATTTTTTCGCAGCCGTCGAGCTCTTTTGTCCGACATTTTCTCTTCTTTTGCGGCAGCCAACATTTCAATGAGTTGGAAATTTTTACCATTTGACACTGCATTGAGTTCACTTTTCCACATATAATGCGTGTTCCTGTGAATTCATGACTTTACTGCGGGAGCACGAGGAATTGATAATTGACTTTATGCTAATTAATCGCAGTGCAACAAATTAAAGCTTTAAACTTATATATGTATGTATGTATATTGAATATAATTAAATTATCATAGATGATAGCCGATCCTGTTGTTATTTTTAAGCAAAGAGAGATACGTAACTTTGACAGCTGAGTAGAAGACAGCTGTTTCAATGCGACGAGCTCCATAGCTTACAATAGTTCGCCCTAAAAATGCTCAAAAATCGGAGCTTGATTTCAAAACTCATGGACGTTGAATTTTTCTGTCCAACGCTAGAGCTTATTAACACAGCCAACTTCAAGTTGTTTATATTTTTATATGTTTATTTCCGAAATATTCTTTAAACTAATCGTCTTGCAAGCGTGTTGAGTAAACCCTTTGTTTAAATGATCAGAACTATCGATGCCTTCATACTCGCCATATCGAGTTGCATCTGAATATAGTCAGAGCAGAGAACATAAAACACGTTTAACACGTTTTATGTTCTCTGGTCAGAATACAGTGCTGTACCCATATGGTTCGGAACACGAATGCGCTGCTCACCAATGATCTATAATAACATGATCACGTTCTCAGCAAAAGCTGAAAGCTAGTTCAAAAGCTTTGTTTCACACCAAAAAGCTTTCAGTTTATTAAATATACTGAACACCCTGTGCTTTCAGTTAAAACATATGTAAATTGTGCAAAACTTTCTTAAATCAATATATGAAATGTCTTAACCATCGACAAAGTTCGAGACTGGAATTATGTGTAAACTGTATAAGAAAATGCCATTCGAGCGAGTTGAAATTCACCTGTTCCCGTTATACGAGTATGAGCTGATGATAAGACCTACTTTTACCCGATTGTTAATAAAGGCACACAAATTCAAGCCATTTCGGCTTAATTTCTGAGACTGGGATTAATCATATCGGAAGAAAAGAAGGCTTTTTCACTCAATTAGCATCAACGTATACTAGAGACGAAGCTGTAAAGTAAACGTTAAAATACTATATATTATTGACTATATTTGGTACACATATCTTTGGTACTTGGCTTGATTTTTGCTGGATTCTTTGCGAAGTAAGAAGAGGCAGCAAAATGGAAGTTGAGTACCAATTTGTATTAAGTACACAATTCATGAAATAGTTTATCCAAATTATGGTGGGATAATATTTGAAATTTGATCACCAGTTAACGGCATGAATATAAGTATGTTTCTATCGAGTGGCTCATTATGTACATACATACATATGTGTGCATAGTAAAAATGTAGTCGTGCCTAAATTCCCATAAATAAATATATTCATTCGTGTCTGCTCCTGCCCCGCCTGGCGCTGTTACGGCAACATAGCGCCCTCACCCTGGAGCGGCGAAACCCCCTCAAACCGCCCTGCCTATTGTGGATGCATTTTGCTAGTGTAGCCGAGCTTTTGGATACTTTCTTGCTTATTTTGGGGAATTGCAATATTATGTTGCGCCGTTTTTTATGCAAGTCCACGTTTGTATGCATATGTGGCATGTATATTTGGCGAGTTTGCTTTGCTTTTGTTACAAACAAGTACATGAATACAAATAAATTTTGTTTTGACTGTAGGATTTTCTTACTTTTGTTGCATTTTATTGCTTGTTTGTGTTGTTGGTGTTGCACTGGTGTTGTTGGTGTGTTCTGCCACTCATTTTATGAGCGCGGCCTGTGCTATTATCGAGTGGGAATTCAGCAAAACCGTTTGTTGCTTGTGTTGTCAGGCGATTACAAACACACTTACATCCATTGTGCATACGCGTTGCATGCGGCATTAACAGCATTCAAGTGGTGCGTGTAAATGCCACCCGGGGTCCGCTACCTCTGTCACCTTTTTTACCAAATATATCTATGTATGTGCATGTGTGTGCGTTCGCCGTTTGTACAGCACTGCTGAGCAATGCGTTGCGGTGAAAGGTGATCACTTCATGTGCCGGCGTCTGATACGAGCTTGCCACCACACGAATCTAAAACGGTTTAATGCTATCGACCAAATGCCAGCCGAAAATCATTTCAGTCGCGTTAAAGTGTATGTACAACAGCAAATAGCCGAGGGAAGGATGGGCGCCGAATGTTATCGCAGCCTCCGTAACTGTAACTGTGTACCCCAATTTGGAGCATGCACATGCAACCCCATTTACTTGCCACTTATCTAGTTTTTTTCAGCCACTTTTCGTTTTATGCACTTCTCCTCCCGCCGGACGATTTTTTGTTGTTTGTCTTCTCTGTCAGTTATAATTTATATCGAAATGCGTTAGTTAGCTTGGAAATGCCGCCGATGCGCCAATTGTGTAATTTATTTTTCCGGCAGGTACAGCCATCGATGGCTCGCGCAAAAAGCAACCAAATAAGGTTGCAAATATTGCGCAAGTTTTAAAAACACATTTATCCCCAAATGCAAATTCATTACTATTGGCATTACGTGCAACAAATCCTTTAAACCTTCGAGCATTGCGACTTGCCATAAAGATAAGAAGCTTCTCCGCATATTTCACACGCTCCACGTGACGCGCCTGAAAGTATGCTACAGTACTGTTGATTGGCGTTTAGCTAACCTCAAAATACGACACACACTTTACACCATCTGAATATCTGCATATACATATTTAAATGCCTTTGTTGCTAAATAAATTTGCAGCAAATCTAGGAGCACAGTTAAAGTAAATCTTCGAAACAGCAAAGTGCCGAATAAGGAATATCATGTCGTTACTACCTTTACAGCCATTCTCATAAGCCTACGCACATTTTGTACAGTTATACATATTAAAAATATTTTTTTATTGAAACCCTATAGAGTAGAAATCTAGTGTCAAAGTGAAAATCGTTTGTTCATAAGAAAGTGTTCGTTATATGGAAAAATCTTACGATGTTAAATTCTCGCGTTGCTCGTTTCGCCCGTGACTCAAGAAAATTTGAAGAGTACATCACTCCTTTCCGCATTTGAACTCAAATAAATAACTATAATGTTAGGGGTTAAGGAGAAATGAGGAAATATTGTGTTATAACCACTTCTTCTCTGTTTTATTCCCCTATGGAATTAGGCAAATGTGTACAAGGCCCAATAACATCCAAAATATCTTGAGTTCTAAAAGATATGTGACTCTCGAAAAACCACATTTGAAAAATCTCTACCAGAAAAAATGTCTTTATCTTCTTTATATTTACCGAGTAGCCTCTACTTATGGACTTTTCAACTAAGCAGTCACTTTTTATAAACGGGCAACAGTAGATTCTTGAAATAAATTCCACTGAACAAACTCACACTTAAGTTGACTCGAAACTTGTGAACGCTCGCTAACGGACTATTTTTACTGGTCTACCGTGGTTTAATAGCCCTAGAAACTTTAAAGATTCCGTAAGATTTGCTATGTTTGTTTTTAAAAATTTATTTTACATCTTACAAAAAAAAAAACGGAAAACATAAAAGAAAATAACAGACATATTTATAACGTCAGTTTTGCATGTGTTATACTTCAATACAAATTTTTTCTTCTATATAATATTCAATTTGATAATATTTTTTTAAGACCAACAGCAATCTGACATCACATGACAGTCAAAGCAAATTTTGTAAATCCCTTTCTTCCACCTTTATTATAATACTGTTCCACACTGTAATTTCCAAAATTTTCAAACATTTATTGAGATGATTGCGGAGGTAGTCTAACTGGATTGACTCCTAGAGTAAAGTTTGTTACCATAATTTTTCACAATTCCCTCATAATTTGATTTGATGAATACAAAACTTTTCAAGCTGCAATTTCCGGAACAATCATAACGTTGATAAATTCCGTATTTGTCCTTAATTGTGGTATTTGCAAACCATCAAATGTTGCACCTTTCAACTTTTCCATACTAAGCTTAGACAATTTTCTACAAATGTAATTAAAACAATATTTTCAAGGTCGACCGCTAGATCATAAGTTGCGTTTATCCATAATTTTTCGCATACTTTCGATTTATGTGATACTTGTATGAGAAAAAGGTAATAATTTATCAAAATATAAATTATGCAATATCCGTAAAAACGGAACATTTTCAATATTTTTATGAAAAAATTGAGAAAATGTGTACTTGAAAACACCAAAAATATACAGGGAAATTAACAATAATTTTTTTTACAAATTTTTTATAGAAAATGTGTATGTGTATATTAAATGTGTGTGTGAGACTGACGAAAACGTTTAAGAGATCGTTTTGGTGTGACTCTTCGAAAAATCATTGATTTTCGCTTTTTTTTAATGTTAAAATTAACTAATCGGTCCGATTTATTTTTTTTATAGATTCACGACGAATACTAAATTATTATTTTTTATGTTTATTTATTGATTGCATAATAGTTAAATAAATTTGTTTACAGGGGTGTACATCCACTAGTTACTTTTCCCAATAATTCACTCACTACCACTTTATTAAAAACAGAACGCAAGTGGAATTTATATTTAAAATGGGTTTAATTGATTAGGTAGTTTTTACTATAAAATTTGTAAAGTATAAGATAAATGTACAATATAAATAAATTCGAGACGGTGTCCAGCTGACGCAACGAGAGATGGTGTTGATTAGATGTAGCCCGGTGGTTGCTGATGAATTAACGCACTCAGGGTCGGTGAATCATATATCGGCGTAGAGGTGTTAATGCGGCGCAGTGTATATACCAATGTATCAAAACCGAATGTGTTAAATCTGCTCAGGGGACCATCCTTTATGCTGAGTGGGGGGATGTACAAGTGTGGTGAGTTGTCTTGTGCACGAGTGTGGTGTCGTCAAGTATTAGTGTGTGCTAGTTTTTCCAGTTTAAACATCCTGGGCGCCCTAGGCGAATATTTTGCCTAGTATTTTGTATAAGGTAATACATGTAATTCGGTTTACTGTTGGCGAAGTAGCAGAGGTTGCAGAATATTAGCTGTAAGAGGCGATTTTGGTTTTAATATAAATTTGTATTTTATGTAAGTAGTGGTGCTTGAGGTAGTAATTTCCTTTTGCGTGTTTTGACGACTTATTATTATAGTAAAAAAAATTGTTTGCTTTTATTTATTTTACTAGCGGTTATTTACAATTTCTTATTTTATCGGTTTGGTATACCGGCTGTTTATTGTTTGCTTTTTTTGTATTATCGGCAATTATATGCATTTTATTTATTTGCGGCTTATGAAGGATAGTAACCCCACGCCTGGCTCAGGTATGGCCGGAATGGGTACTCCTTAGCCGTGGAGTTAGAACTGTGATAATAGAGGGATTTTGCGAGAGAGTGGCCGTGAATGGAGAACGGCTTCGACTCGTAGTATAGAATTCTTCATAATTAAATAATGCTTTGTATAGCTGATTCCCATTAATCACCAATGTGAGGAGCGCTTATGTAAATGCGAATATGATTCGACCTTTTGGATCATTTTATTATGAGTAATATTTATGTGCGTATGCACTAATTTTGCAAGTGGTAGCCCGCCACCGCTATAGGATTTGTTCAGAATTGTTGTTATTTTTCATTATTGGCGAAAGCCAAAATTGTGCAAATGACACAAACAAATATTTCAAAAGGATTATTAATGTTCATTCCAAATTGGAACTAGATATTTTAAAAACTCTTCTTTTGAGAGTAGAGATCGTTTTGAAAACAACATTCTGAGAAAAACGGGTTTACAGAATATCTCGCTCTGTTCCCAACTATGTTCCGTTTCTATAAAAAAAAACGCTGTAGCGACCGTAATAATTTGAATTTCGATTTCATAATTTGAGATAATGTTTACTACAGTGTCTGCTATCCGATAATGCAAAAATCGATTTTTCGAAAATATCACACTGCGACGATCCCTTAATAGAAATGAACTCCCGGAAGAGAATTTTAAAACATTGGGGCAAAGTAACCACCTCTCTTAAAGGATTTAAGAATAATACTGAGGAACTCTCATATTGTATATTATATAAAAACTGCTTGAACAATTAAATACTAGCATAACTGAATTAAAATTTCTGTCTATAGGGAAGAATATTTCGTTATTCTCATAGTCGAGTATAATAAAGTCTTTGCATGAAAATAACCTTGGATTCAAAGGACTCTTAATTAATGGTTGTGGTACTTACAGTTTTTGCATTGCGAAACATAATAATGAGGAGTTGCTTGGCAAATAAATTGGAAGTTGAACACTATTTAAGAAAATATGCAAAAGACAACAAGGAATATTTCCCTTATAAGCATAAGAAACCAAACATTTTATTCGTTATATAATTGTGTTGCCTCAGTGTGACCTTTATAAAGAGTGAGGTACAAATTGAGCATATAAAGCCAAGCCTAACATCGAAAGGCAACTATAACTCAAAAAGAATGTAATGTGCTTAACGCGAGAGTTATGTTCCCGCTACTGATCTGTTTATTGATGGGATAGGATTTGTGATTCTAGCGAAACAAATTAGCACGTGTTAACAGAAAATGTAATGTAAAAGAAATAATTCCATTGAAAGCGTGCCGTTGTTTTGCTGAAAGGTTAAGTTAAGTACATTGCCGCACTCAACCGGATTGGTACATTCAAATACCATTATTTTGAGGAACTTGGCTATCTCTCTACCAAGATACGTAATCAACACATTCCACAGAATATGTCTAAGCGCACTCATAGAATATTCAACAGGCTTTAAGCGCACAAACACAGACTCATACATAAAGCCAGCAATGTTTATATACATACACGTAGTTATGTGGATAAATGTACTCATGCTCTCCCCTCTCTACTCTATTCCGCCATTTTTCTTCGTTTTGCATTTGTTTTCTTAAGCTGATATTAGATTAAGGCTTACACAAACCGAACCGCATGCCGCAGCCAAGAGCCTAAACAGAAGTGCGAGTAAAATGCAAAGCGCGTGGCCGCCGCAAAATGGCAACAATGAACACGCATATTCTCACACTCTCATATTGAGCCTAAAACTGCACTACTCTTTTGCGAACAAGCAAAATTGTTTGAAAGTTGAATAACAACGCCTGCTAGCGAATGCGCGCACATCTACGCATACACTCATTTATGGGGCTGTAGCAGTGCCCATGTAGGGCCATAACAATGGATGCGAGAAACGAGCGTACAAATCCCGGTTTGTAAGCCAATTTGCACTTACGCTTATCCGATGTCATATCATTTGTATAATGTGCTCGATACATGTGCATTAGACACCGAGCGCACCCCCACACATCCATCCTGCCATTGCCATCATTCAGCGCAACACTTTCATACAAACATTCAGGCCAACAATAACGCTATGCTTAGATAATGTGCCAAAAGTGGAAAGTGCGTGGAAAGTTTCTTGGCTAACACACGTCTCGGCGCTCCGAAGTTTCGGCGCATCTGTGCCGCGCGCGAAGATAAACTAGTGCGAGCGCCTTTTATCCTGCGGGGTTCATTTCTAAGCCCATTTATGTTTATAACAAATGCGTGCCAATGTAGCGCACATATCGTGGCGGCAGTGGCAGTCAACTGGCAACAGTCTAGCATCGGCATTTGATGTACACTCGTATATCCTTTAAAATATTTAGATGATGATTTGAAGCGCACACTTTCTCTCGCACGCGCACACTACCGCTAGGTGTCTGCTCAAGTGCGACCTCTGAGTTCGAGGATATCTGCCAGGCCAGATAAATCCTGCGGCATGTGGCAAGCGGCAAGTGGAAAGTGGCATGGTTCACGAACATGTTTCGGCCATAGAAATTCATCTAACAACACATCCAACGGCTGTTATAGCAGGTAATTGAAGCGGCTTATGGTGCGTGGAATTGCTGGCGGAGCTTTGCAAGCAACAGCATGGCTTCCGAGCCGCTAGGCGCGGTTACGCGAAATGTGGTGCGATATTACCTTAATGGCCCAACAGGCTAAATTGAGTGTTCTGTAGTGTAGTGTAGTGTCTGACTGACAGACTGACTAACTGAAGACCAAGTCAAGACGCTGAGTGAGTGAATACTGTAATCGCCGACCGGTTGAATGCGAACTACATAATGCGCGCATAAAAAGGATTTGCCGGGATCTGGGTTATGTGTTGTGCGATATGTGCTTTCGTCAGCGAACTTTGGCTGCCAGCGCGTCTCGTATCTTTATATGTGTGGGGCACGAAATCGCAAATGCGAATCCAATGGTGTATTAGGATATTTTCATAGAAGACGTGCAATCGCTGCGTACACGTTTTCCTTTGCCACGGTTGGGCAGGCGTAAATAATTCATGGTCGCTTAGAGATTTGCTTACGTCGCTCAGTGGAAATGCCTATCTTCTCGTTACATGCTTCTATTGCAATAAGACAATAAAAAATAAATTTAGCGCAGCTTGAGTGCGAACAGTTAAATAGGAGAATGCAAATTGCGGGGAAACTATCGCGCTGCTTCTGAAATTCGGATAAGCATACATGGGGAATATAAGGGAAATATACAATAATACTCCATGTTTTCCCAAATACATACACACATATTCGATTTCACGAAAAAGTTCGCTTTTAGTGCTCTAATAAAAAGTGATGGGCCTATAAATGTGTGCCAAAACACATAAATTATTAATTTCAATCATATATGGATATATTTGAGTATATATGCCCTTTTGTGCTTAAAGATATAAAACTTGGATAATACATTTGTTACAATAGCAGCGCCTTTTGAGCAAACTCCGGAGCTCTTGTGATATCTGGACCAGAAAATGCAACCACAAATATTAAAAACT
The DNA here is from genome assembly GCA_027475135.1 of Bactrocera correcta. NCBI lineage: Eukaryota > Metazoa > Arthropoda > Insecta > Diptera > Tephritidae > Bactrocera > Bactrocera correcta. The sequence goes on along the minus strand of CM050325.1, from coordinate 150,836,546 downwards.
ATATGTAGAGATTGAATTGTTTAAGAGATGTCTTTACTATGTCAGGCTTAGAGACAATATTCTCATTTTACGAATATTTCGTTCCGAAAAAATTTATGTATCTCTGCTTCTTGCAATCGATTTTGCAGTCGCATGTTTTCTGAAAGACAACTTACCATAGAATAAGTATGCGATATTGATATCTATAACTTCCATAGAGAGCTGAATAATATATGTACATTAGCAGTTTGAACAGAGAATCTGAATTTATTTTTGTTTTCAGTGCTACCAAACCTTGAAATGAAAATCAGCTACTTTTGTCTATTTTACCCTAAACAGTTTGTAACACGCCGAAGGAAACGTCATAGATCCTGTAAATGACATATATGTACCGTATATAAACGACCAGCGTATCGGGCTGAGTTAATTAGCCATACTCGTCTATCTGTATATACGCGAAATAGACTCTTAGTTTATAATACCGATCAGAAAATGTTCACACGTCCTTTCCTCTCCAAGAAACAGTTGTATAGTTCACTTACTTGCGACGGATACTCCAAATCCTTCTTTGTAGAATGAAAAATCTCCTAGACTAACGTCAAATAATTTTAATAATTTTTATATTCTTGCAACATTTGTACAATAGTTTTGTTCACCTAACGGTTGTATTTTTCGCCTAAAACTAAGCGAGATAGATATAGGGTTATATATATACATACATATATACAAGATCTGTGGCAAAAGAAACAGAACTGTTAAAAAACAACAAAAAATTAATATTTTTTAAAAGTTATATATTTTTATTCAAAGTAGTTACCTTTTGCTTCGATACAGCGTTTAGCCCCGTCAATTAGCATTTCAAGTAAGTGTTTAAGGTAATTTTTCGGAATGCTTTTGAGAATATCGGTCGTCGCCTTTCGGATAGCTGCAATGTCCTGAAACCAGTGTCCTTTTATGGGCAAATGAAGTTTACCAAGTAGGTAAAAGTCACAGGGTGCCAGATCAGGTGAGTAGGGTGAGTGATTAATGGTTAATATGGAGTTTTTTGTCAAAAAATCTGTGACAAGCGCCGACCGATGACACGGTGCATTATCGTGCAACAGGCGCCAGGACCCTGCCTCACGGTATTGTGGTCGAGCACGACGAATGCGTGGCAAAAGACGCTTCATAACACCAAGGTAAAACACAGCATTAATCGTTTGGCCAGGTTGGACGAACTCTCGGTGTACAATACCCTCGGAATCGTAAAAACAAATCAGCATTGTCTTTCTTTTTGACTTCTGAAGACGACTTTTTTTCGGTGACTTCTGATCGTCACAGAGGTCCCCACGACCTTCTTGGAATCGCTTAAACCACTCATGCACATTACTACGGGATAGGCATTGATCACCATAAACTTTTTTTATCATTCGAAATTTTTCAGTTTTCCCAAGTTTAAAACAAAATTTAATATTTGCTCTTTGTTCAAAATGCATTTTACGACCGATGACCAATAGCTGCTGTCACTTTTTGATCAATAACATCGATTGTAGTTATCCAATTGTCTTAAGATTTTTACGAAAGGTCAACAAGAGATCAAACTTTTTATTTCATATACCCACCAATAGTCGGCGCCACGAGAAACAGTTATATTTAAAAAGTTCTGTTTCTTTTGCGACAGACCTTGTAAATGATCAGAATGATGAGACGAGTTGAATTCGGGGTGACTGTCTATATGTCCGTCTGCGCAAGGTGCAACTACAGTAAAAATTAAGATATCTTGATGAAACTTGAGTACTTTGCAAAAAAGGAAGACGAAGCTCGTAGAAGGGCGTAATTAGACCACTAAAATTTACAAAGTACCATAACTAACCCCTAAAGCCAGATAAGCACCAATGGGATGAAAATTTTTGAAAAATTGAGGGTGGTCTCGTCCTCTGAGAGGTTTAATAGATATACGAGTGTCTCCTAAACCACTAAAGCTATAATAGCCAATAGTTAAGAGTGAGCTTGCTTTAGAAGTTTCAGCAAAACGATTTTTTTACTTAAATCTCTTTAAAAACTTTGTAAGAATATGTCTCCAAAATTTTAGATAGGAACTCGAAATATTGTTTAAGCTAGAGAAAATAGTGGTCGAGCGCCTAGCAGTATATGAGCAAAACAAACGTATGGAATTGGAGCAAAGTTTATTGTTTTTGGCATTAAATTATCATCTAAAGTCAAGTTTGAATATTTTTAAACAACACAAAGTAAATATTTTGGAGGTATGTGTGTCGAAAATGTGTTGAATCGGACCAATACTTCACTTAGCCCCCATATACTGAATATAAAGATTTTCGAATCTCCGGGTGACTTTGTACTGCATACATAGGGCAATATATGAGTTATCTCATTTCAAATGAAGAAGCGTGTTTTACTCAAGGTATCTTTGTGACTAACATTGCGCAAAATATTGACCTATCCCCCATAAAACTAATATAAGAATTTTCGCACATCCAGCTCCATATGAATGACGATTGTATGTTATTAGTATGTAGTATTGACAAAAATAATAGTCAAAATGGATTTTTTTTAATTATTTGATTTATGTGTGTGTATGTATGGTCTTTAATACATGTTATGAATATTTCGAGTATGATTGTGATTTACTCACAATTACTTAAATAATTTACGAATATTTGATCTTTGCGAGCTGTTGGAGTACAACATTCGGTTACATCCGAACTTAGCCCTTCCTTACTTGTTATTATATAATCGTTTTCTTGGTATATATATATATACATTCGATGGCAAGGCCGGTGAATTCGCCAGTTAACAATTCTCTGTCCTATCCAGGATAAGTCGAAAATCAGCTCTCACCTATTCTTAACGGAAGAAAATCATTTCTCTATATAATTTCACTATACCGCTGTCTTGTTGACATAAACAAATTAAACTTCGTACATCAAAAGCGCTCATCAATATCACCAATTAATCAAATGAAGCTAAACGGCTGGTCAACCAAATGAAATCACCCCACATCCCGAATCGGATAGCTGACAGCAAGGCAGCAAAAAGTGCTCTCCGTTGGCTAAGTGGCACTCATTGCGAAAACATGCTGCCAGCGTGCTGTCTGCCACAGCACCAAATAAGAAAAAGAAAATCTTTGAGAAACACCAACACACCTCAACCTAACACACCACCCAAAAACTGTTGCTGCAACAACTCACAAAAAACGGCGCCGGCACCTGTTGAGCGCGCAGACAGCATCTTTTCTTCTTTTTCCTCCCCAGAAAAAATTCAGTGCAAAAAGTCCAAGTCGTCAACAACCCCACGTTCGCTTAATCAAATCAGCATGACGAAAATCTCCGTGCAACAGCCGCAACCAAGTCCGTTAAGAGCAAAAGTACACACCAAATTCGAGGCACACACGGACACACATACCGAAATACAAATGCCAAATGGCAAAAGGAAAAGAAGTCGCCACTGAAAAGCAAATACCAAGAAAAGTCAAACGCGCGACCAACTAACCAAGCCAACAACAAACGCGCGCGCAAAAAATTGTGGCAAACAGCACCCACTCAATCGGCGGTGTCGCGCCGATGATTCACTAACACCACGTCGTACAGCACTCAATGAGGTAAATATATGCGCGCATATGTATGTGTGTGTGTTCATTCGATGGCGCAACATTCAAACTGGGCCATCGGCGTAGTCAACGATCAAAGCAACAAAAGTTCACAAAGCACACTCAGGCGACGAGCAAAAAGAAATGCCATTCGTTCGTTCGTTCCATGCGGCATGCCACATATGCACGTTTTGACCAGGCGGGAGCATGTGCTCAGCGTCACATCACGTCATGAAAAACACCGGCTGCAGCAAAGAAAAAGAAAACGCCACCAGCAATATTGGCTATAGAATCCAAACAACAATAACGTGCCACAGCGGCATGCATCAGCAATAAGAGCACTGGAATGCCACAAAAAGCATCGTGAAAAAGGAAAACTTCTCAAACCACCCACTCGAGCGCAGATGTGCACACCTCACAGACGTTGCGACTGGGCCATGCAGCACTGACCCCGACAGACACACGCACACACCGAACGACGACGACACATCAAAAACAACCAGACATTTCCGGGCTCCTGCATGAGTCGTTGTTGCTGCCGCTGCCACAGACACAACACACTTTGGCACAATTTTCCAGCAGTTTCGACGCTTTGCACTCTTTATGCGATGACTGTGCACCAACACCCCCGTCGTTGCCCTCGCAGAGTTGCAAGCAGAAGAACAAAAATTATTTTGTGGCCACCTTACAACGGTGGAAGCTGCACTCCCATGGTTGGGGCAGGTGGTAAATGAATGATTATATTGCTGCTGCTGAGTCTGCTGCCGTTGCATGCAGCACGTGAAGTAGCCGGCACCGTGTGGACCAAGTTGCCAGTAGGAGGCGGCCGGGGTGGGCGCCGCAACTGTTGTTGATGTCGTCCGATCTTTCGATGCTGGTTTTGCTTGCAACATTTCTTTTGTTCTCTGCTTTCGATTGCCGTCAAATGTGGTGCCAGAACTCTCTTTGCACACATTCACACCTCTGCGAGCCAATGTACGTGTGCATATGCAAATCGGTGCTGGGCTTATTTGTAACATCGCAGCACTTTGCACCATTTAGTACCGTAATAGACAATTAGGAAAATAATCAAAAAAAGTGGAGAAAAAATAACGGCGCCACAATTTGCTTAAGCTGCATTAGATTAGCGCTAATTGCGGGTGGTTTGGAGTGCTCAGCTGGATTTTGGCTTTCTGTGGAAAGAAATGCATCTAACACGTTGATTAGACGACTGAGAGTTTTAGATACTACAATCGTTGCGATTTATGTGAAGACCTGCCGACGTCTTCCTAATCTCACGGTGGTTTAAAAAAGCACATAAATCAATTTGGCGTTGATCAGCATGCCAAATAATAATAGTTGGTTTGCGACTCCACACTGGATTGAATTTTTCAACTCTACCTGCCTTTAGGTTTAAACCACAAAACGAAATAGCAAGCATGAGTTCGTAACATTCTTATGAGAAGGCGCCAGTAGGAATTAATCCATCTGTAGTTGGTCCTAACCTGTAAATCTTTATATATAAAAATTACGTGTCACGTTGTTTGTCCGCGATGGTCTCCCAAACTAATGAACCGAATTTAGCAAAATATGGCACACTCTGTTCAGTTTGAATCAACTTGGAAGACAGGATAGTAAAAACAGTTCATAAATAAAAAAATCAGTTAAAGTTCTATTAAATGGACGCTCTATTAAAGGGACTATTCTAATAACTGGACAAAAAAGCTGGTTCGTCAGTGTCTGTTTATGGGAAATTTCACTATGTATATTGCTAAACATATGCATGTATTCACGATCTTCAAAAAGAATATATTGCAATTGAACTTCCAAAGGTCAAACTTCAATAACCCGAAGTTCTCCATACCTCGAACTTTTAAATTAGCAATAGAAGTCAAATCTTCTTATTCTTCTTCTTTGCTGGCGTAGACACTGCTTACGCGATTATAGCCGAGAAGTTCACGCAAGTGAGGAAAGTTCTCTGATCGCCATTCACTTGGGAGTGGCCAGAAACGATTCTTTTATATATGACTCAAGCAGCTCACGACTTCCGGTCTTTGACCAAGTATCCTCTGGGTAGCCTAAGAACATTCGTTTGAAGGCGAGCTAAAGTGAGAAGGCGAAATATTCCCTACTTAGGGTTGTGCGCTGGGTCCCGCCACGTAAAAAAACACCCCCAATGAAAGGAATAGAAGTCAAATGGCATACAAATTTCCTACCATAACTCGAAGTTTTTAGTGGATTATAGTTATTCGAGTTAAGAAAGTTCAACTGTAATTTTCAGTAAAATGCCAAATCTTAAGGGCCATTTTCTCAATATTTGGTTAGCAGCCAGTTGTCAGTTAAGTTCTGGTAAACTTAACCAAGGTTCCTTCTTTCGGTAAAGAACCTTTTTTTTTAACTGGAACAGATGGCTGGCAGATGCTGTTACCTAACTGAAAAAAAAAAACTTAAACTCGTTATTTTTTTAGTTAAAAAACACTAATTTTTGTTGAAAAACTTACCACCGTTATCAAGAGATGGTTCGAGAAGTATCAATATTACATCGTATACCTGCGGTTTGCTTAAATCTGCACTAGCTCTATGTGCACCGAGGACAATAAACGCTGTAGATGTCCAGAGAAGCCTGCGACAGATAAAAACATCTGAAACTTTCGCAATAAAATTCTGGATTACCGGACTACGAAGTTGATAGAGGTTGATTGATATATGTAACTTGTATTTGTTGGGCATACCATCATGAGTATTTACCTAGTTATGCCAATTATGTAAGAAAATATGAAGGACATGAATACTATCTTAAGATCAACTTATTTTTCAACTCAATAATTGAAAGTGGTAGACGCTTCGGAAAGAATTGGCTTTAATTTCACAGAACTTGTGTCGCTTTGAGGTACTGGATATTAAATTATTTAATTAAGCCTTTTATTTAGCAATATTTATGTGCTTGTCTGCATATATGATAATCAGATAAATAAGTTGTGTCTATGTGAAGATATCCGTAGATAAAGCCATATACACACGAACTATACATACACACTTGTATTTTCATAACTGTAAGATTGAAAATAAAAGCGGAAGGTGTTTCTGCCATTTACAATGCAAAACATTCGATCAAGTGTGTTCTTTTGCCACACGGTAGTATCATTGGTTCGAACCCACACATGCGTGCAAATATGCAGACACTGTAAAAGAAGAAAACCGTTATACTTCCGAATTTCATCAATGAAGTGATTGAGGTGATAAAAGCAAGTTATCAGCATATTTGACACACTTTCCCCCAATAACAGCCTCAGCACGCTGTGTGTGTCTGTGCGCATGCATGTGTTTGTGATGCCGCAATGTTTTTGTGGGGCTTCCTTTTTCTTTTGCAACTCAAAGACAAAGAAGTTGAAAAAACTGCATGTAAACAAATTGTGGCAAGTGCATAAAAAACTGTCTGCAGCAACTACAAACACACGCACGTGTGTATCGACTTCGGCGTAAGGCAATTCAAAAAATATTACAAAAGTCGAGAGGTAAATTTTCATTCATATCGTCAACACGGCACATATGCACACCCACACACACACACACACACATGCATGCAGACAAGCGTAGAGGTGCATGAAAAAATTCGAATGCGCGCTTGTATGTGTGTGTGTTGCAAAAAAGCTAACTCAAAAGTGCACAAAAGAAGGAACACGGCGTCGTGCCACTCACTGCACGCGACTCAACAGAAAAACTGCCAAAAAATTCGTCCTTGGAAGCGTTGCAGTTTCTTTTTCTGTCGAGTGACGCGAGTGGCGCGTGCCGGCGAAATTTTCTAAAAATAAGCGAAAAGGGAAAAGATGTTGCAAAACAATCGCCGGCACAGAACGACCACGACAAATCGACATGCAAACTCTCTTACACTCACGCGTGCACACATCCAGACTTGGCAAAAATGGCAATATGTACGAGGAGCAGATGTCGATTTCGAAGTTAATGCTGTCGCTTTTGGAGCCGGTTGGAGGTGGCCCTGGCCATATGTCGCCACCGTCCACATTTCGTCCGCATTGATTGTGGTCCGAGTGGCCCACACGTCTTGTGAGCGCACAAATCTTTGCTTGGGTATGCGTAAACACCGGCTGACTGACTCACTGACTCGCTCACTCACTCAAGCACACACACACGTGACGCGGCGCTGTGGCTGTCATGCGCCATGTTGATGCCAGACATGCCCGTGAACAGGAGCGCAGCAAACAAAGTTAGTGGCTGCGTGTAGCTCCATCGCGCGCTTTCGTTTGTTGCAACAACACCCGCGGTGCGGCTTGTGCGTGTATGAGTGAGAAAGCGCCAGCTGGGGAGTGCATGCATGCGGACAGGTTCTTGGGGTGGGCATAAGCTGAGCGCATGTATTCACTTGAATTTTTTTTAGTGAGTATGTGGATGTGGGTGTGCATTAAGCAACTCGATTTTTTCTTGTTGCATATTTGGCGGCGCATTTGCTGCCTTGCTGTTTTTTCTTGTCCATTTGCCATCGTTTTGTAGGCGCAGTATGGGCATGCTGCATACTTTCATAAATCTCTTTGTTTTTTGAGGAAATCAGTTTCGCCGATTACAGGGGTAATTCGCCATTTTTTTCTTTTTCTTGGAATTCCTCAGGTTTTTGCGTACTTTTGGCTTTGCAATGTTTGTTATGGTAAAGAACGGTTTTAGTTTTTTTGGCAAGACAGTTGGGCTTTTGTCGATGCTCTTATTTTTAACACAAGTTACCTATGACTAAGTGAAGCAATAATTCGATCGTTCAAGGTAAAATATAATTGAGTTCTTTACTTAATACAATTTCAAATGTGGGATTGTGGTTTCAATTCGTGAAGTGTCTTGTACACCAAATGCAGAGCGATTGATTGAACTAGAATTCTAAGTGTCAGTTTTATTTAAAAAACAGCGGCTTTTTTACTAAACCAAGAAAACCAAAACCAGCAAATTTAAATATAAATAATCTCAATTTTAAGGGTGGATGCTTCAATTTGAATGTTCTTTAAGAATGTTATAAATATGACCCACCGAGGACTTGCAAAATGAGCTGTAGTAAGCATGCGCATATTGAGTTTATTTCACATTTTCGCTCTGCAGTCCGCCAAATATTGCAATTTGTAATTTTGGCGCCTAAGGCAATGCCCTAATTAATGATTATTAACAAAGTTTAATTTTTTATACCGTAAACAGGATATATTAAATTTGCCAAGATGAGAAGAGAAAACTTCGGAGACCGTACGAAGTACATAAGTAAACAAAGATGTCCGGAAAATAATAGGTCTATTTAAAAAACTTTGTTGAACCAATCGTTACAAATCTTAAAAAACTTCCAAAATAGGCTCCTTTTGCGTCGATGCCTTGAGGGCCGACGCTTGGTGAGGACGCGGCGGCGTGTGCCACTCGGAAGATTGCCTCTTTGTCTCGAGATCATACTCAAAGATCCATGACTCGTCACTTGTGATTATGATATTCAAGAATTAGGGTTCACTTTCACACATGTTCCAATTTTCTTGACACACTTCCACTCGCCGCAATTTCTGGTCTTCGCGCACACCTTGCGCATGTTCAGGTGCTCCGTTACAATGTCACGAACCAAAGATTTTGAAAAATTTAACATCTGAGCAATTAAACGAGTCGACGGTTCGAGTTCAAAACTTTTCGCACACGAGTCCCATTGTCGATGTTTGTCGAAGTCGCAGATCTCCCAGCGCGGTCTTTATCAGCGACTTCTTTCTGGTCTCCAAAAAGGCTTGGTGCCACCGAAACACACCACTTCTTGCTAAAACAACATCTAGGTAAGCCTGCTTGATCATATCAAACGTCTCTGTCGCAGATTTACCGAGTTTCTCACAGAATTTATCGCGTACCTCTGCTGAAACAAACGTCGCGCTGAGAATGTTTGTCTTGACTCTCCAGGCGCTCGTTTGTTAACTAGGAACGTCCTCTATCGGATCTGTGGTATCGGTCTGGAATTCTACACATGTCCTTTTCTCTTAAAGAGGTGCTAATTTAACAAAACTGCCGATATCGGACAACTATAGCATAAAGTTGCCATAGAAACTGAGGAACTAAACTCAAGTCTTTGCATGAAAATGTTTTTATTTGACGAAGTTCATGAAATTTGAAATAAATTATTATCAAAAGCAGCGCTACAATGTCTCATGGAATTATTCAGATCGGACTACTATAGCATACAACTGGCCGTCAAACTCAAATCCTCGTAAGAATGACTCTTTATTTGTCAAGATATCGTCCCGAAATTTGGCAAAGATTATTATGCTTGGCATCGTTCCAACCTTCGAAGAAATGCCATTTAAAAAGAGTGTCAGAACTCTTGATTAGGGCGGGAGTATTGTCTCCTGATCAAATTTTGTTTTGTTAACTTAATCCAAAATGGGGGTACGTCAGTAGTTTCAAGTTTTCCAGAATTTTGTCAGAATTTTAAGATGAGATTTTTCCTTATTTGTGCAACAAATTTATTATTTTTTTTATTATAACACACATACAGTGCCATTTACCTCCATTTACTGTTATTCCTGCGTGCCCTCTCCTGGGATGTGGCACTTCGTACTCGAATTAGCCATTTGGGGCAACTTCAAGCCACTTGCCACAGTTAGTTGGTCATAAGCAATGTGTTTATGTCAATTTGCTGGTCTAGTGGGTGATTTTGTATGTTTTCTGCCGCACCGTTGACTGCTTTGTGCACCTTGCTACAATTCACATGGCAGTCAAGTGGCTAACTGCCGCTGAATTCGCTTGTATTTGAATTTTTCGGTGCTCCAACGGACCGTTTTGCACTTGCTACACTTCGAATGCCGTCAAGTGGACTCGAGCGTGTGGCCAAAGTGGCCTTTGCGGTTGAGTTGTTGCATTTCCACTGAGCGCTTACGTGCATTTACGAAACACAGGCGAGTCGGGTGCCGTTTGGGCTCACTCTGACTCTGAAAAATGGCAACCAGCAATGCCTTGGACTATTTTAGCTAAAATTTGCAACAATGTATCAGTTGCACTTCAAACGAGTTGCAGTGAGAGAAAAAAAGCAAATGGCGAGCCTTAAGCTTTTGACATGGCTTTAAGTCGCAAGCTCCACCAATATTTAAGGCCCCAACTGACAGCTTCTCTCGGTGCAGTTGGCGTATCATTTTGATGTAATTGCTTTTTATGGCCTACAAGCGTATTTACAAAATTAAATCAAATATTTTGTTATAATTAAACCGTATCTGCGCACCTCCGTTAACCTCTCACTCCCCGCAAGGATCGCTCCACCTATTTTCATTCCACTTAGCGGCGGTGCATGTTTGGGAGTGTGTGTATTGCTATAGATTCATATGGTTTTTTTGCGGCATAAATAAAATGCCCGTTGATCAGATGTGTGTAGCTTAATTTATCCAAAAACTCGCAAAATAAAAACGCGCAAAACTCAAAATAACTTAATTGATTTTAAAAATGCATAAAGCTGTGGTGTAATTAAATATTTGCCGCCCCTCTTTCCATGTCCGGCGCACTATCTCCTCCCTGCCCACCGCCGCTGTTCGCTCGGCCGTAATGTGCAACAACCGCAACGGGCCGAAGCCGTCCGAGCAGTGGCTGTTGAACCGCTGCATCTAAAGTGCATTTGCGTTTCGTTGCAGTTGCAAAAGGGTTTTGTTGCTGCTTTTCTGCGCTTTTCACACATTATTCGCTATTTGATAGTGTTTTTTCTTTCTTTAGTCCTTGCTACTTTGTGCGCTTCTTTGATGCGATTCACTATTTCGTGGATTTAATTTCAACTGTTTGTGTGCTTTTGCATTTGTTGTTTTTGTTACATTCGACCGTTGTATTTGCTCGTGTTTATGTTGTTCTCATTGCGGTTTATTTGCAGCTGCTTTGGCATTCACCTCAGAGTAATTTGTCCATTTGTCCACAAATGCCATGTTGCAACAACGTTGTTAACCAGAATAAACATTAACCAGAATATGCGATGCGCTCTTTCGCATTATTTATCATATCACTTAAGCGCACACATCGCTGCGCCCGAATGCACTTACATAAGCACAAAAGCATCTCTGAGTTTCAAAAATATTGATTGGGTGTTTAAATAAATGCTTTAAAATCTCCAAAGTCAAATTTCAAATCCAGTCAATATTACATCATGTTCGATATATATTGTCGAATTCTAACATCGAGTCCACAGATCTTAAAGTTCACTACTCGAAACTACTCCGTCTTAATCTGTAAAATTGTTTACTAAGAATGTACAGCGGTCTTTGTTCATTGGTTGGAAACGATCCAAAATCTCAAAAGTTTTACCAGTCAGTCATCTCTGTATTCTGCTTAACTTGTGAATAAAAACTTCTTCTTCTTCTTAGCGGTTATAGCCGAGTTAACAATAACGCACTCATCGTTTCTTTTTGCAATATGGCGTTAGTTGAAGATTTCAAGGGAAACCCGCTCCTTCTCAACCTGGTCATTCCAACGGAGTGGAGGTCTTCCTCTTCCTCTGCTCCCCACGGAGGGCACTGCGTCGAATATTTTCAGATCTGGAGTGTTTCCGTCCATTCGGACAACATGACCTGGCCAGCGTAGCCGCTGACTTTAATTAGCTGAATTATGGCGATGTCGTCGTATAGGAGCATACATTTTCTGCAGAACTCTTCTCCCGAAAAGTCGTAACGTCGACTCATCAGATGTTGTCATTGTTCATGCCTCTGCACGCGACTTGCTATAAGAGTCGGGAATAATGAGTGACTTGTAGAGCTCGGTTTTTGTTCGTCGAGAGAGAACATTACTACTCAGTCCGCAGTAGCACCTGTTCACAAAAGATATTCTGCGTTGGATTTCGAGGACAACATTGTTGTTATTAACACCAAAATAGACGAAATTATCTACGACTTCGAAGTTATGACTGTCAGTACTGACGTGGGAACCAAGGCCAATAATTTTAATATCATCAGCGTACGCCAGCAGCTGTACACTCTTATAGAAAATGGTACCTTCGGTATTTAATTCTGGAGCTTTTGGTATTGGTCAAGGTCAGTTTTAGTTTTGCAAGGATATTAAATTCAGACATCGTCATTGTGGATTTTCTAGGTCTGAAGCCACATTGATAAGGTCCAATCAGTATGTTGACGGTGGGCTTTAATATTTCACACGATACGCTCGAGAGTACCTTATGTGCGGTGTTGAGGAGGCTACACCACGGTAGTTGGCGCAGAATGTGTTCAATTAGAGAATCGGGTTCGCCAACTCCTAATATTATGCCTTCACTGCCATTCAGCAGCCCAGAGAAGTCTATAAAAACTAGAAATATAAAAAAGGGGCCAGCGTTCGTGAAGAACGCAACGTTAAATACATTCAAAATTATGTGAATCAAGGGAGTGGCCCTGTGAGGCCTACCAGGGTATTAATGGAGCATATGATTCCATCATGCTCGGGTGGCAGAAGGTGGTGGTAAGCTAAAGTCGTGTTCAGGTGTTGAAAGGCCGTGAATGCCGAAGGTCATCTAGCGTTACCCAGGATACACCAACTCGAAGGCGACGTCCCTCCATTTGTGTAAAAAAATAACAATCAAAAATAGTCCAACTTAATTTATATTACAACAACTATATACTTTTTATATTCTTTTCAAAATCCGTCTAAGCATTTTCAGAAGGTAGCCGAACAAACATACGGACAGATAAACAAAAATGGTAAAAAGGATTCATACATCAATATTCATTTAGTAAAGGTAGGAAGCAAATATTTTCATATTACAAACATAAATTTCAATTCTATTTATTTTCACTGCTAAACGGAGTACCTTCAATATAATTATTTTTTTTTTATGCACTTCCGGTTGTTTTTTTTTATACTCTTACAACATGTCGCATAATAGCTTTGTTCACGTAACAGTTGTTGGTATCACCTAAAAATATTCGATACAGATATGGAGTTATATCTTCTTCTTCTTCTTAATTGGCGTAGACACCGCTTACGCCGAGTCAACAACAGCGCGCCAGTCGTTTCTTCTTTTCGTTACGTGGCGCCAATTGGATATTCCAAGCGAAGCCAGGTCCTTTTCCGCCTGGTCCTTTCAACGGAGTGCCAAGTCGCGAGTGCGACGACTGTTTGTTTGATGACAGAAGATATTTCGTCTTGCCCTCGTTCACTGCCAAACCCATCTGTTTTGCGTCCTTGTCCAGTCTGGAGAAAGCAGAACTAACGGCGCGGGTGTTAAGGCCGATGGTATCAATATACGCCAGCAGCTGTACGCTCTAATAAAATAATAATGGTGAATATCTGGTAGGTTGTTGATTTGCCAGGTCTAAAGCCACCGGATAAGGTTCAATCAGTTTGTTGACGATGGGCTTTAATCTTTCACACAATACGCTTGATAGAACCTTATACGCGATGTTGAGGAGGCTTATGTCGTCATCAAAAGGGGGGTCATTCATCCGAGGCTTGTTGTTTCTTTTCATTGGGGGTGTTTTTTTTACGTGGCGAGTCCCAAACCCAGCGCACAACCCTGCGGAGGAGATGTTTCGCCTTCTCTCTTTAGCTCGCCTTCAAACGGATGTTCTTAGGCTACCTAGAGGATACTTGGTCAAAGGCAGGAAGTCGTGAGCTGCTTGAGTCATATGTAAAAGAATCATTTCTGGCCACTCCCAAGTGAATGGCGATCAGAGAACTTTCCCCACTTACGTGAACTTCTACACAGCTCTATAGAGTCATATATGTATCAGAAACTACGTGATTAATCTGATTTAAATTTGGTATATGAGGTTATCCATAAGGTTTCCTTAGACGTTATGAACAAACAAATACCTAGTGTCTTCAATGTATTTCATCTCACGTCTAAAAAATGTTGAAATTCAACACTTCCTGCCCTATATATGTACCTAACATAAACATTTTTGAACTTCCGTTTTATTTTATACCATATATATCACTCAATGAGTAGGAACCTTAATGAAATTCAGAAGTAATCTCCTTCTAATAACAATGTATCCTCTTGCGTTAAATGGATAAAATCACATGTTACCAACTCCTAAAGGTGTTTCCCAGGCTTTGATCCTTGCAAGTTGCAAAAGTATGGAATGTTCGGTTACACACGAATTTAGTCTTTGCTTATTTGTTAAGAATAAAGCCGACTCCGAAGCATTTGAATACTTTTCGTTGCGTAATAACTCTTATAAGTCCAAAAAAGCGGACATCTCAAAAACATATTCGTTAGTAAATAGTAACACATACATCCGCAGAGCAACGCGATACAAACTTCGACAATCATGTTGCGACCTTATTTATGACCAGAGGTCTTCGTTTTCTATTGCAAACTGCCAATGCTACTTAAATTCGCATTTGAGAGGGTCGTATATTTCACTTCTGCCATTTGCCATGTTGTACACGATCTACACAGCCATTTCGAGCATTTTTCGATTAAAAAACTCATCTAAGCAATTTATGTCAAGACGTAAAAATAAAATTCCAAATAACCAAAACTGCAACATTAATGGCGGCAACATTGCGTGCGTAGACCAGCCCGCAGGCCCTGTGGGCTGAGGGCAAATGGCTGGATGTGTGTTTGTGTGCATGTGTTTGTTGTAGTAGCAACAACTAACGACGCATCTCATTTTACACTTTACAACTATGCGAACATAAATTTAGATATCCCGGCAATAACGGTAAAACAGCTACGAGCTAGGGGGTGGCACAGGTTGGAGGGCTGAAGAATCTGAGCGAGTGGGCGTCTTCGTCCTGGCTCGGCGGTGTACTGTACCGTTAATGTGTAGGTATTGTGCGCTACTTAGTTATCGTTTGCGTGCGTGCACCGGTGCGTTTGTGTGTGTTAGATGCGTGTGTGGCAATTGGTAAATATGTGCTATAACTGTTTTTAATGCGATGAGCGGCCTCAAAGCGCTTCTGTGGGGCATAGAGCTATAGCTGGTGGTGTTACAGCTGCTTACGGTACTGACGTTGATGAGGCCGATGATTAAATGCGTATGAGCAATTTTTAGTGTTTCGACGATAATCGAATTTTTGCTACAAGCTGCTGCCGCCGCAGTTTGTTGCATGTAAACTTTATGTTTATTACTCAAATTGAGTTCTCTAATCGCAATTCTATGCAACACAGGCATAAGCATCCATCAGTTAGCTGCCAAGAGCCATCAAAATTATAAATAAAAAATTACAACCAAATATATAAAGTAAGAAATAAAGAACGCAGAATGGAGAATTATATGGAGCATAATAAGATGGGAACACGAAGATGAGCTGCCGTTTGATGAAGTGCTTCAAAGCCGTTAACGCAGCCGTGAAGGTGTGTGTGTGTATCCACAACCTCAGTGAAAACTCAACTTAAATGGAGTCGAAAAACTGCTGATGGTGACCTTTTCATGGTAACGCCGAGGTGAGGGAGTCGCGCACATGTGTGTGGATGTGGAGGATGCAAGTTATCTAGTCTGCGGCAAGGAGGCAAGGCAGTGCCCCACCAACCATGCGCGCCACCGTCGTTGTCATTACAAAGTTTCTAAACTTTACGATTAAATATAAAATCGCTCGCTCGTTTCGTTTATTTCGTGTCGCTACGCTGATTCGGCTGGTGGGGGCATGCGCGGCACTTCGGCTGAGCGGCTGCGGCTCAACCGCCCGATGGTATTAAAAATGCGCAAACAGCGTGGCGAAACTGCACTGTAATGGCACTTTTATGGGCGCATCTCTAGTGAACTCGCTCCTAAACTGCAAACTGCTGCCAAGCAACAACAAATGCAAAAAATTAACTACAAAGCAACGAAATCCGCTTCGAAATTAAGGTAACTACAGGGACAGGGTTACAAATCGGGTAGGTACCGGCGAACGGCGAGGCCTGTGCAGACGGGGTCGGCACATCTCCAAGTCATTTCGTTTTTAATTTCCGTAATTTCAGCAGAAAAATTTTTGCAATATAAAAAGCAAACATCGAAATTTATAGACCTACATCCCCGACACCCGCCCCATGCCACATCTTATGGCGCCACCCAGGCCCGCACAGCAATGGGGTGGTCCTTCAGCGGTACTCGCATATAAAGTTGTGTCAGCACTGACGAAAGGAGACATTAAAACGTAAAATAACAACAAGGCAACAGCAAAGCATCAGCGGTAGCAAGTATACTTTGAGGCTGTATTGTTGTTGGACAGGAGAGGCGTAGCGGA
The DNA here is from genome assembly GCA_027475135.1 of Bactrocera correcta. NCBI lineage: Eukaryota > Metazoa > Arthropoda > Insecta > Diptera > Tephritidae > Bactrocera > Bactrocera correcta. The sequence continues at coordinate 150,819,856 of CM050325.1, read as the reverse complement.
GGCTTTATGGCACAGGAAACTCGCAACAAAGCAACATTTGATGGACCTCAAAGCGGCTACGGCCCCTTCCATCCACTTGTGGCAGTGCCATTTCTCTATTAAAGAATTCACCCCGAACACCCGTTCTGCCGCTGCTTACCGCTACTTACACGAAAAATTTAATGACAACACTAAAAAGTTTAAGCTTTGTTATTGCAGGGGTGGCGCTGGGCTAACAACAAAAACAACCTAAGACGCTTGCGGATATGAGCTTAAGAAAAATATGAGGCTGTAAAATGGCAAATTCATGACCTAATGGTCGGATCAGGAGCTTCGGTCCCCTCACCTCTTTCGCTTTAATTCTCAAAACGCCGGAGAAACTTAGCTGCGAGCTCACAGTTTGCCACTCTCGACATGGATAGTGCTCAAGCTCAGCGCTCAGTCTTCAAGTGCTGCCGCACACACCCGCCTATGGTTTGTCTGAGGAGTACTGCAAAAGCTTTGTTGCTTACTAAATAAATAAGTTTTTTTTGGGTATGCACATAAGTGTGTGCGCCGCTTACGCGTTTGTAACGATTCGGTTATTACCGTTATATTGCCGAAACAACGCAAACAACGCACATAACTCAATATTCGACATCTTTGCCGCTAGTAAAGAATGTAGTATATTCCCCTTTTTATGGCCCCAAGCGGCATAGCGCCACCACGCTGCCGCTTACTGGGTCCTCGCGCAGAACTGCACCACACCTACATACGCACGTATCGGCTCATAGCCTTAGTGCACACGCCACGCATTTATTGCACTTACACGCGGACGCACAAGTTTATGCGCCTCTATACGCTCCATACAGAGGCAGTGGCGCGGCGGCGGCTAACGGTGTACTGCGTTAATGATTTGATCTTTGTGGAGCGGGACTCTGGATTTTTGACAACTTCGGCAGGGGTGGGCGCGCTCCTGCGGCAGCTATTTCCTTTCGAAAAATTAAGAAACCCATAACTACAAAATACTAAAACGGCGCAGAAAAAACGAACGGAATACTAAAAGTAACGAAAAGAAATGAAACATTTTACAACTTTGTTGTACACTTTACGCTCCTGCCAACGGCGCTGCATCCCACCCATTTCTAGTTGCTTTGCATCTTTTTCTTGCCCTCAGTTGCTTATTTACTGCTTAGGGACATGGCTGTGCCCTTATTGCCCTATACCCGCCAATAGCTTTGTTCTGGACGTTTCTCCAGAGTCTAAGCCCGATCCCACCTTCGGCCGCGGTATGAGCTCGCTCGCTTCGTTGTCTTGTACTTTTTCAAATCTTTGTCTTTAATGGACCATCAAGCCGCATTCGCTGGCTCGGCTTACACCTTTTGTTGTTATTGGCGTTGCTGCACATACTTGTAGACTGAGCGTGTGTATTTGTGCTGGCCTCTGATGCGGCCATAGTCGTAGCTGGCTGTAAAAATGCGTTTTAATGGTCCAATAAAAATAAAAAGTTTCCATTAAATTCTGAAAAAACAATTAGCGTAAAAAAGCATTTTCAAATTTGCTTCTTTCTTAACGCTGATGTCTTATGCAGTAGATGCAGCTTTTACTGTTGTTTGTTGTAGATATTTCGGTGTCCAGTTCAGCGCTTTAGTCGTTTTGGTGATTGTAACAGTTTTGTAGCAATTACTCTTCGTTGCCAGAATTTCAAAGATACCGAGGAGTCTTCTCTCGTCTAGTCTGGTCTAAGCAATTGAGCTTGGCTGTAGTAAAAGTGCTATTAAAATAGTTTGATGTAAAGAAAAGCCGAATCCGATAAAATACTAATTCCTAATATCTTTTGGCTAGCCTTATTTAATTTCAGTTCAATTAGTCCTTTTCGAAAGCTTTGTGGTGGAACGTATGCGAATTGATCACGAGTTTCACAGATAAAGACGGATAATTCGTGGAACACTTTTGGGACTGTCGGCTGTTCTATATTCAAACATAAAACGCTAAGGGCATTTGTTCAAGGCTTTGCCATGATTTTTTTTTTTCAAAATTTTTGGAAATATAAATAACTAAAATAGGTTTCCGATGTTAATTTTTATCATTTCAGATTCGATAGTTGAGTCAACTGCGTCTATATATTATATATGACGAGTATAATCCAATCTTAATAGTTGTACTATAGATTTCATGTTACAAATTCGACTTTACTAACTTAGATGATCCATAAGCAGTTGTGTCAACTTTTCCTCCCCCTTTCTCCCAGTTATAGTCCGGCAAGAAACTTAGCAACATATGCACTTAGTCTAAATTTTATTATTCTATAGGGACTATTAAGTTATTAATTAAATCGACGCTATTGTCCTTTTCTATTGAAGCTAATGCGGTAATGCCTTTTCTTAAAAATATTTTTATAGCAGATGTTTAAAAATGTAAACATGTTTATGAAAATGCCTTTTATTCCGATGTTGTTTTCTTCAAAGTTTGTTCTAACGCTTGTTTGAAAAGCAGCAATGAAATCTGTTATGGTCTTCGTGTATGCTTTGGCCGCTACTAAAAACTCTGTTTTGGTTCGGACCGAAATCGCGATCAATCAAAAGCTTACACTTCATCGATTTAGAATACTGTAGCTATATACCCTAACCCATCTGCATCGATTACCTTCAAAACAAGTATGACAGTGTTTACTTACCATATCGTTGGCTGTGTCGACAGTGATTTTGTTATTTTTCGGATAATAAAGACTGCGATTGGACATTTATTTACAATTTCAGCCACGGTTTACGTAAGCTTTGTCCAACGATCTTGGCCTAGCGGTTTCATCTCTGTGAACCACTATGCCAACGACAAGTGATTAAATTAAAGCTAGCAATATTCCTAACATGATTCCAATAAACCCAGATTTTAATGTAGCTGAATAAATCGACGCATGACAACATTCTGCTGCAATGTAAATGTTGTAAATGACATCATTAATTCTTAGAAATTTCGAAAGTATCCTCGACCAATCCTGCGCTGCCACCACAGCGCTGTTAACCTCGTAAAGTGTGTCCAACCAATTAAACTTGCGAACTTGACGACCCACATCTGAGAAGTGCAGAAACGCTGCCACTTCGCTGTGCAGAAAGCACTCGAGATCCATCAAGGAGCTTACGAAGCAACATAAATGTGGCAAAGAACACATCCGTGGCATTTATGAAGCCATCAATGGCGCACATGGATAACAACATCCAAACAACAAATAACAAACATCAAGTATTATAACGATAGAACTACAACAACAACTATGGCAACAACATTACGCACATTACCGTTTTACGAGCTCATTGTGCACGTACACACGCACTTGTAGGAGCAGTCGAGCCATTTTGGACCTACACATAAAAGCTGCCATCAAGTACAAAGTTTGGCAACATTTATTACCCCGTTCGCCCGATAAAAATAAGAAGCAACACTTAAAAGTTGCAATTGTAAATTTTAAAATGTCACTGCATGGCGAAGCCTTAATGTGCCGTGTCCAGGAGGTCGGTGCGGATGTGGAGCGATGTGTGAGGCACAACCACTTGACAGGGGACGCAACAACAAAAGTGACATGAAAACCTACAACTAAAGTGGGATCACTTCAAATAATTCGAAATCTGCTTACTAAGTAAGCAGTCGTCGTTAGTAGTTCGGGTTTCCCACAATGCTCGAAACACGTACTCGCCCCTCAACAACAATTGAACTGAAGCAGCGGAAGTAAAGAGACTTCGCGTTTGTTTGTTGGCGAACGAATAAAGTTTATTTCTGTTCATACAAACAAATACTGCAATAATCTAGAAAGTATATGGAAACCAAATCGAATGAGAAAAAAGCAAAGAAGTTCTGGAGGATAGATTTCGAATGGGTTGAGTTTAATGTTCCTTTTTATATTTCGTTATATATTATATATCATATATGTGATGTTCGTATTGGTCCTACAACCGTGGGGTGGGTTCGGCAGCTGTTCGGACACGGTGGGATGTAGGTCAATGGTGATCAGCCGATAGTACGGATCACCACGCTTTGGTTGGCAACGGATGAATTCAGAGCTTAGAAGCACTTGCGGTGCACGATACCGGGACCGGATTCGTCATACTCCTGCTTGGAGATCCACATCTGCTGGAAGGTAGACAGAGAGGCCAAAATAGAGCCACCAATCCAAACGGAATATTTGCGCTCAGGTGGAGCAATGATCTTAATCTTAATGGTCGAAGGAGCCAAGGCGGTAATTTCCTTTTGCATGCGATCAGCGATACCTGTGAACACGTACAAATATATTTAATTCCTTTCTACAGAAAAAACACAAAGCTATACTAACCTGGGTACATAGTGGTACCACCGGACAATACGTTGTTGGCGTACAAATCCTTTCGGATATCTACATCGCACTTCATGATGGATTGGTAGACAGTTTCATGGATACCGCAAGATTCCATACCTAAGAATGATGGCTGGAAGAGCGCTTCGGGTGTGCGGAAACGTTCATTACCAATAGTAATCACCTGACCATCAGGCAACTCATAAGACTTCTCCAATGAGGTAGATGCAGCGGCTGTTGCCATTTCCTGCTCAAAGTCCAAAGCGACATAACATAACTTCTCCTTGATGTCCCGCACGATTTCCCGCTCAGCAGTGGTGGTGAATGAGTAGCCACGCTCAGTTAAAATCTTCATGAGGTAGTCGGTCAAATCGCGGCCGGCCAAGTCCAGACGCAAGATAGCATGAGGCAAGGCATAACCTTCATAGATGGGAACTGTGTGAGAAACACCATCGCCAGAGTCCAGTACAATGCCTGTGGTACGACCAGAGGCATAAAGTGACAATACAGCTTGAATGGCGACGTACATTGCGGGTGAGTTGAATGTTTCGAACATAATTTGGGTCATCTTCTCGCGATTTGCTTTGGGATTAAGTGGTGCTTCGGTCAGCAGAACTGGGTGCTCCTCAGGTGCCACACGCAACTCATTGTAAAATGTGTGATGCCACACTTTCTCCATGTCGTCCCAGTTCGTAATGATGCCGTGCTCGATGGGGTACTTCAGGGTGAGGATACCACGTTTGCTCTGCGCCTCATCACCGACATACGAGTCTTTCTGACCCATACCCACCATCACACCCTGATGGCGTGGACGACCTACAATCGATGGAAATACCGCACGAGGGGCATCATCACCGGCGAAGCCAGCCTTGCACATTCCGGAGCCATTATCGACAACCAGAGCAGATGCTTCATCGTCACACATCTTGAAGTTTTATGATTTTTCACTACAAAGACAGTAGATACGAATTAATGGAGAAATCTGATATCACTGGTGTAATGCACCCAAAACCGAATTTTCGCCGACGTAATACTGAGGAAACTTACACAAACTACGACAGCAACAGATTCAGTACAAAATCCAAATTCACAATGGACGTGAAGATCTGCAGTAACGTGTGATTTCCGACGTGACAGCAACCAAAGTGATTCGGTTATGTTGGACGCAGCGCCTTTTAAATTGACACAGTGCTCTCAAAAATGAAATCTCATTTTGATGCTTGGGTGCTCTCCACAATATCGGACTCATATCAATACTTTCTCATCTGCTGTTGATTTGCTTATCATGTAGTCGAAGAAAGGGCGTCAAAATGAGATGAATTTCTATTCGGATGCAATGCTTGCCTTCGAAATGAGGCACAATTCTGCTGCCAAGAAGTAATGAAATTTTTGTTTTGTCAATTGTTGTTAGTGTACTATTCATACATCTATATTGTTTGCAACTAAAGTCCCAGAGAATGGGCGCCACTAGTAGGCGCGCAGGATCAAGAATAATTTTTGCTTGCCGTCGTTCTTTGCTTTCGCTTGTTTATAAATATAAATGGGGTAGGGACGTGCTGTAACGGTGCTGTATTGAGAGAACGCTCTTGGAAGTATAACGATCGCCATAGATGGTGTGGCATGCATAGTAAGCACTTGTTGCGCCACACCACATTGTGCGACAAGCATTTTATAATGTGATGACGGACAAGTCTTTTTGCACCCTCGCTTTACCCAATGATCATTTGCCGTCTAAATTTTTGCCACAGTGGGCTCCAATGCTTAAATTACTTTGAATATAAAAAATAGTCGGGAGTCGTTGTCCTATGAAATATTGTACATAGGAGATTCATTGTTGTTGTTGTAGAACAATATTAGTAATTTTGACTGAGCATAAGTCCGCACCTGACCCTGTTATGTGGTTATGTGGACCTAACTATGTTACAGCGCAAACGGTGAGTAAGTCACGGTCTTCTTGGTATTTATTCTTCCAAGGAATGGTTAATTTTACCAAGCTCTGCCTTGTTAATATTTTCAACAACAATAGGTTACCATATAGGTTACCACATTTAAGTATTGCGTTATTTCCATGTATATTATCTTTTATTAACCGTCTATTTCAGTATATACTGAGTTTTCTAATTTTAAATTTGTTGGTAAGGACCATATAGTAATCAGTTACTTTTGCTTACAAATATCTCTCATTTTTATTTATTAAGGGTGATCACTAACTGAAGTTCAAGGAGTATGTGGGCAACAAATTTTTGAAATAAATACCACCTCTCCGCGTCATACAGGAGAAGATAGTCTTGTGAATACATATATGTGTATATGTGCTCACATTAATATGAAGTCTTGCGAACCTCAGCCCGAAGATCATTAACATCATAAAATGAGGTGTGTATTTATAACCCGCCGCACTTTTCTGCAATTCACATGCATATCCACACACACATATATTCATTGGTATTAACTTGTCAACTTAAAAGCGCAATTGAAATGATATGTGCACACATAGATACACACGCGAATGCACTATAAATTTAGCGAAATTCCTTAGCGAAAATGAAAACGGAAAATATTTTGAAAATCTCCCCATTTCGCCACTCCCAGTTGCAAAAGCATCGAGAACGATGACTGCGGGGTGGGAAGCTGATTCATTGGCAATTCTGACAAGTGGCTGATGTTATTTATAAGCTGCAACACTGGTCCCGTTCTATGTCAAGCAATGCGGCACGCCTTCAACCAATTGCTAAGAAAATTCGCTTGGCTTTTCTTAGTGGCCCTGGTGGTATGGTTTTTGGTGGATTTTTGTTTTTTTTTTGGGTGCGGGAAAATTTATGTATAAGAGGCCCTTGCACGCGTAGAAAAATTATTCCGACGCCGCCCCGCCAAATGGTACGCAAACTCGTTCCACTTTACTTACGCATATATTTGCACACTCATACACATCCACACGCGCATAAATCAGTTTTGGCACGGAGCGCTTCAAAATCACGTTGGACGCCGCCGAATCGCTTGAAATTCCTCAGTTCCGCGGACAATTTATGAAGTGTGCGTTGAACATTCAACGATTAGCACTTGTTGCTTTGCAATATAGAAGACTAAAGACTGAATATCATTCAGTGGTGTGCTTAGATATGAAATATGAAATAAGAATTGTGAATTATTGCGTTATTTTATAAATGAGTGATTGGTGACTTGCGCTACAAATTTGGCGGAAAGCATTCGAAATTTTTGTTTTGAAATTTATGAATGGAAAAACGAAAAACAAATAGTTATGCTCTTTTCTGAATATTTGAAAATAAAAGAAATAAACTGATTGTTGCTACGGTGATAACTATTAATGATCAAGAATTTAGAAGAATATATGGATTTAAGACCTTTGACCTAATCACAATAACAATTGCACTGGTCTACAAGAAAACGAAAGTTTAATTCTTACTGTTATCATCTTATTCCCCCTGCGGGTAGTATTCATAGTAAAAAATGTCTATTGTACACTGTATATTTTTATTCCTGGTACACCGACCTGTTTCGTTTACGATTTACGTGTACGAGAGATAAGTCATCATACTGTTGAGTTCTTAGGAGTTCTTAGGGGCTCAACTGGCAGTAGCGGAAGCTACAAGTCACACCAAAGACTAAAACATGGTCCCACGGGGAGCAGTTAGCCCTTGGAGGTAACTCCAATCTGCTCATTGGGTTTTTGGCCCTTTGTGGAGATTCGTGGTGGCTGTGGTTTAAGCCTAAATGCAGGAAGGGCATTTAGTCCGGTGTGGAGTCGCATTGCGGATGGGCCTCGTACCCGACCAAGGTGGCTAGGGTGTTTCTTTGCGGTTTTCACCCGAACCAATTGGAACCAAAGTATAAGTGTATGTGGCGGCACTCATGCTTTGGTTCTCCAGAGTGTAGTGTTGTGCATGCACTTATGCTTTGGGCGCTGATCAACGCATTGTTTTGATCTATGTGCTTCTAGCAATAGAAAGCACCGTGGAGTTAGGCTATCGACAGCAGGAACCCACGTAAAACCTCACGGACTCTGTTATCATCTTACATCTGAAAAAGTTTTTTTAATTTTCACTTTTGAGGAAATTCTTTAAGTTTATTTATTTTTCTTTACTAAATTATTATTTATTGAGTTTGCTTACATAATTTAAATTTAACAATAAGTTTTAGAAGCTTAATTACTGCTTTAGTCTATTAATAGTAATAGACGAAAGATAAAACGTTGCTCACCTAATCACTGGCAGGTAATTTCTTTGAAGACGTGTTCGGGTAGTTGGGCAGGAAGAGATTTTCAATAAGGGATTAGGATGATTTTGCAGTTTCGACAGGTATTTGACACTTCTGTGCGTATAATTAGTATTTCAAGTTTTCTACGTATATTCTCGTTCGCATATATCGCAGTACACCTGTTAGGTTTCGTAGCGTTTTTTATTCGAATAGTTGTATTTTGTGGATATTAGGTGCGCAAGCAGAGCCCCATAATTGTGCCAGAATTGTATAGAAAAATTCTATGGTCCAAATAATGCCTTCCTGATCACATTGGATGGACCTATTCAACAGGATTATGTTCCTCAGGAAAACCGAATAGATGATTTGGAATAGTTTCGGATTCGTGGAGAAAAGAAGATATTTTGGATAGCAATATTTTTTTAAAAGGTTGGAGTGAACGGTCCTATTTATCGATATGATATGATGACATGATAATCTGATAGTATGTCATTGAAAAATTGAGATAAGCAATTAAAAGCAATATTTGGCAAATCTATTAACATTTGCGTTGTTATGTGATCGTAGCCAGGATACTTCTTTTTATTCAAAATTTTTGTTATAGCTTTTATCTCAGATGAATACGCTTCGGGGATAGTTCTTAGTACATTCTGGGTCAAAGATGAGATCGAGAAATTGTTCTTTGCCGTGCGAGGTTGAAATACTTCGCAAACATGGGCTACAAAACAGCTAGCCTTTTCTTCTTCAAAACAAAGCCAAGCACCGGTTTTTTGCTTGAGCAGTCTTTTAATTTCTACTGGTGAGTCAAAGTGAGTATCGTTGAGAAGAGTTCGGCGTCGAAATATAAATACACCTTTTTAAGTGCCCTTTTACTTCACTTTTTAAAGCTTTCAGTTTAGATGATGGAAATCGATTAATCTGCCATTCACGGCGCAGGCTTCGTTCAACTTCGAAGTTTTGATATTGCTACAGTAGCCGATTTTGAGATTTAAACCAGTTGAAAAAGTTAATATTTTCCTAAATGCTGATTTTGTCTGCATATAATTGTGTTACATAATTGGAGACCTTATGGGTTGAAAAAGGCGGGAATCCCAGTACGTATATATAAATCTTTTACCCAGAGTACTAAAAAAATCATTAAATTGCTTGTTGGTTGTAGAGAAGCGTAGTGGACTCCTTCGAGCTAGATGCGAAATTGGAGGCAACAACCGTGAGATATGCGTTGCGTTCGCTAATCGAATCGATGGAATGCCGGCGCTCTTTTTGAAGTGAGCGCGCTAGCCCCACATTTTATAGAAGAGCTAAGTTCGGGAGTAACTGAACATTACGTACAACTTGCAAGGATCATAGTTCAGTGAAATCGAGAATGGAGTACAATCAAGTTTAGTATTTTAATAAATTCTATTATAAACCATGCACTCAATTAGTTTTAAAACTATATTTTAGCTACCGGCAGCGAAAATGACTACTATGAACAGAAAGACTCAGTTCATAAGTTTAAAATTTTTAATTTATTCTTCAAAATATATGTCCCCCTTGGCCCCAAAAAACTTGTGAAAACGTTTTTTTTCAATCCTCGAAAGTGTTGTTATCTTCAATCAACTCAAAACGGCTCAGAGCGGAAAAATTAATGCAGTATTCGACGGTGTATTATTGTGGGGCAAAGACAATGAAGATTGCGACCTATTTTTACGAATAGTTTCGCGCAAATGATTCATTCCACTCAAATAGTATTCCTTGCTTAGGAAACTGGCTACAAAACCTTGATTTTTGACCTGCCAATTTATCGTTTTTTTCCGGTTCGTAAGCATAGATCCAAGACTCATCGCAGTAATCATACGTTTTATGACCCTGAAAGTCGGTTATTTGAAAATCGTGCTTTCATTTTTCCTATGATCTTCTAACGATTTTGTAAGATCTCTGATTGAAATCGTCGATTCTTAAGCACAATTTTTATTGAGGTGTTGATCATCAGTTGATGCAAAACCGTTATGTGGGAAGTGGGCGTGGTAATCATACGATTTTATTTATTTTCACGCTTTTTTCAAAAAAATGGCGAATTTATTTGTCCTGTGCAAATTTTTGTGATATAGATTGAATAGTTTAGGAAATATGTATGTACACTAAAACTATTAGAAGGCGAGGCCATACCGAATATTTAGAAATTTGAAAACCGTCTTATTAAATTATAGTTTTTCGATCATTATTTGCGGCTATGTTATGGAGATTAATGACGTTCTGTGGTCGTGTCAATGGTCCCATTACTCCCATCTACGAACTCGTCCTCCTGATTTGATTAAGGAAAACGTGCACTAAGTACTATATCATGCCGACATTTTAGTTTTTACTTAAGTTACAGCTTGAGTGGACAGATGGACGGATGGAAAGACAGACATTCGGATTTCAACTGGTCTCGTCATCCCGATATCACATATATATACATATATACCATCCATCTCGGATTATTTTTAGATGATACAAACAACTGTTAGCTGAACATTTTCTTTTTATACTGAATTTGAGGACTTTGGTGTTGGAACTTGATGTCAGTTTTTACTTATTAGCATTTAGCTTCACAATAGATCGCAATTTCGGGAGCATTCTATTTAAGTCTGAGAATAAAGAAAAAGAAAACAAGCTTTGGTGCAACCAGTGTTTACGCCAGTAAACACCGCTTACGCGGTTGTCGCCGTCTCTTCAGTATGGACATACCAAGTGCAGCCAGATCTTTGTCTACCTCATCTCTCCAAAGTAGTAGAGGTCTTCCCCTTCCTCTGCTTTCCCGGCGGGTACTGTGTCGAATATTTTTGGAGCTGGAGTGTTTTCTTCCATTCAGACGACATGACCTAGCCAGCATAATTCGCTGAACTATGTCAATGTCGTCGTATATTTCAAACAGCTAATCGTTGCATCGAATGCGATATTAGCCTAAGTAAGTCTTTTGCAGAACCCTTCTCTCGAAAACGTGTAATGTCAACTCTTCAGATATTGTCATCGTCCAAGCCTCTGCATCATATAGCAAGACGGGAATACTGAGTGACTTATAGAGTTTGCTTTTTTTCGTCGATATATGACTTTACTTCTCAATTGCCTACTCAGTCCGAAGTAGCACTTGTTGGTAAGAGTTAGTCCGAGTTGGATCTCGAGGCTGTCATTGTTGTTGCTGTTAATAATGGGTCCAAGATAGACGAAATCATCTACGACTTTGGAGTTATGACTGTGAACACTCACGTGGCAACCAAGTCCCGAGTGCGACGACTGTTTGTTGATGGCAGGTAATTTTCGTCTGTTCACTACCAGACCCATTTGCTTCGTTTCCTTATCCAGTCTGGAGAAAGCAGATTTAATGGCGCGATTGTTGAGCCCAATGATATCAATTTCTTCGGCGTACACCAATACACTAGTTCTCTACTGAGCGAAGCAGCTCGAATTCTTTTCTCCAGCAGCTGATTAAAACGGTTGAACAATAGGGAGTCGCCTTGTCTTAAACCTCACTTAGTATCGAACGGCTCGGTGTGATGCTCATCGTTAATTTCCACAGCCGCATTAATTTTGCGGGGATACCAATTTCAGACATCGCGGCGTAAAGGCAGCTCTTTTTCGTGCTGTCGAAAGCAGCTTTGAAATCGACGAAGAGGTGGTGTGTGTCGATTCCTTTTTCCCGTGTCTTTTCCAAGATTTGGCGCATGGTGAATAGCTCGGCCGGCAATCCATCGGACTCCGTCGCTTTGTTGTTCTTCAGATAGGTAATTGCTATTCGAACTTCTTCATGGACGGGCAATGTAATGTTGCGGTGGTCGATTGTAACGTTGCGAGTAGGCAGTCTGTTTTCTCTCCTCTGCGACACGAACTATCAAAACATGATCTTTCTGTTGGTGCCTTTTCGATCCGAATACAGCCAGGCAGCTTAATGAATTTTCCTACGCTGGAATCTAGTAACCCATTTGGGAATGTTTCATCATGAGTGCTGACTTTATCGACCTTTGTACAAAAGATACTTTCGTTGCCCGCCCTGGCGTTAAAGTCGCCAAGCACCATCGTTACGGGGACAAATCAATAATATGTTGAAAAACTTCGTCTTGATGCGGATTGTGGCTAGGCGTTCATCCACCAGAAATTAATGCCAGGACTCGGCGATGGAGTCTCTTTGCCACCATGAATCCCACACCGAATTTGCGCTTCTTTATATGGCCCCTGCAGTAAATTTCACAACAAAGAGTTTCTTAAGATCTACAGCAGATTGCAAAATAAACGACAACTTTGTATCTAACTATCAAAGGTGAGGTGTGACCCAAAATCCAAGAGATGTCGCAGTATCGTCACCGAGGCTCGTATATATTCTTGATATCGAAAGACATTCTTCAAAGAAGTAACTATATGTGATTTTTCAGTTAACAAACCCTATATTTTATATTTACGAGTATATTCTTCCGCACAGAGTCCACTCTTCTATCGTAAAGTCCTCCCGTGGGGAATTAACCGGAATCAGTCGCCACATATGCAAGTATACAGCCATGTGTGCATAGATGTGTCTACATCACACGTACTGTTTAAGTGTGTGTGTAAGTAAAATAAATTCGATTATTTACGTTGGTGTGTGCAATTATTTTGTTGCATTTTTGTTCTCGAACTCGATTTTTATACTTTTTAGTTTTATTAGGTGCTTTAAAAAAAAAAAAAACAAAATGTTTGCATGCAAATACTATGTGTGTGTGTGCCAGCATTCGGGGCGGAGTTTTTAATTTTCCCATTTTGCCAGCTTTCTTGTTTTGCGCGTTGCACATAACGGTGCCGTGCACCTCGCCGCCCGCTGAATTGTCAAACGCTTCGACTGTCGGTGTCCGTTGCACGCAGGAATCGTATATGCAAGCATAGACATTGCAACAAACACCCAAACACACATAAATATGTGCATCCCAGCCCACACTTGTCGGCCCTACGGGCTCGTCCGTGCTTCCGCTGCAACTGCACTATTTATGCACGACGGCGTTGCAACGCCGGCCACGCACATAAATCCAGCGCGCTATTTACGCATATGCAACAAAAACACACACGCGAACATATGTATAAATATGGTCCATAGTGTGCGCTTTTTATTTTATTTAAAAGAGAATTAATTGTGTGTTTTGTTGGTCACTTTTGACGATTTTTTTATTCCCGCGATGAACATTTTTATTTTATTTGCCGCTTTAAGGAGCTTTTTTGTTTTGTTTCGATAAAAAATACATAACCCAACCATCCCAAGTACCTCCAGCACACACTCATGGTCCTTGCATACACGAGTTTCCAGCCTACCCTGCCCTGCCTCCACCATCCGTGGTTTTATTGCGTAAGCCGCGCTGAGTGGGCGCCTACAGCGACAACAACAATTGCAATAATTCTCTATTTCAACGTTTTTTAGTTTTATTCCTTTTCGATATTCGCTTGCGTTGTTTTTGTTGCTGCTGCTGATTCTGCCGCTGTCATTGAGCTGTGGGTCAGTGCGATGCGTTCAATGCAGTTCATTCCACTGCCAACCCCGTCCATTTGGGAAAAAAACACAAAAATCTATTTAACTTTTTTTACTTTTTCACTTTTTGTGTTGCATTTCAAAAACAAACAAAACAAACGGTTCATATTTTTTGTGCTTTGTGTGTGTCGGCAATAAGAGGAGTTGCATCCTGTCGGAGTTTGTTCAGCCTTTTTGCTCACTCTCACTTATGGCGCCCGCAAATTGATGGGCCGAGAATAGCCCACATATGGCACGGCCGCGAACAGTGGCGGATTCACATGACACCGCAGATATATAGGGTCCGATCCCGACTAATTTGAAACTTTGAAAGCCAAGAGACAAGTTTTAAAAGTTTTGGCCCAAAATAATCATATTCAATGTTATGTGTATGAAAGAAGTACAACGTTAGTTGATTTTGTTTGTGAGACCATCTTTAACACTTCCATACTTAAATGATGTGTTCTCCAGCAACTACTTAAATAATTCTTACCCAGGAGGCTCACCCATAAACTTGATGTTTCTGAGCCGGAGTTATTATTAAAGACATAGTCATCAGTTCCTTTTTATTTTCGGTGTCTGTTACCTATTATTCGTCAAATATGCGCCAAAAATAATGGTTGCCACAGAATGAGTCCTGCCGTGGTAAATATATGCATGTATGCTAGTAACAAAAACAGTTAAAACAACAAAAATGACAATTTCCAAATGCCACGTGACGTTCGTACGCCTACCGGGAATGCGCCCAGCACTTGCACACTTCCGCACACCCCAGACCTCAGACCCCAAGTAAGCGCGAATGTGTGCTCCACTCCGGCTGGCAACATATATTGTATTTAGGCTGGCAAATTTTATGAAATTCCTTTTTTGAACTTTTTTCAGTTTTTGCAATTTCGTTTGATTTTATTCGTGTTTCGTTTGCCGTTTTTGGTGGTCGTGTCATTTTTTCCATTTATTTTTCGGCTAACGTCCCCACCCATCGCATTGGAGTTTTGTTGTTGCAGCTGCGGCCAACACTGTTGTGGTTCCTTTTTGTGCGTGTGGACGCCGATTGCAACTCTTTTTGTTGTCATTTCACTCACTCGCTCGCGCGCTTGCCGACACACACAAACAAACACTACCACACGTTGGTGAGCAGGCCTAGCGCAGGACTGGACACGCGATTTTAGTCTATTTTTACAAGTTTTTTTTGCAATTTCTCCTCGATTTTTGTGATTTCTCATTTTTATTTTAGCTGCGCTGCTGGGAGAGCGGAGAGCGCGCGGTGTGTGCCGGCGTCGACAGCGGTGCGTGCAATGCAACATGCAAAACTCACCCTTGCCACGTGTGACACTCATTCACACACACGCGCGGATTTAGCTAACGAACGCATTTCACTCATACGCAGCGTACGGCGCGCTGCCCTGCCGACTGCTGCCCGCTGCACCGCGGCTGAGCGTTTTATGGCCGCTATAATGACTGCATTTTTATTGGCTGATTGAAAACAATGTGCGCGTACGAGTGTTAAGTAGTTGGCTCCTAGTATTTTTATTATTTTTTAATTTTTATGCTCGTTTTTTTCATTAAGTTTTATTACTTTTTGTTTTGATTTTTTGCGCTGCGCTGCGCTGTGGCGCGGTTTTGTTGCAAAGCCGACGTTGCACGCGAAAGGCTGCATTTTTCAATACATTTTACGACTTTTTTGTATCGGCGATAGACAGGTTTTTAGGTTTTTTTGCGTGCGAAATTTTATTTTTATTTTTGGTTGTTTTGTGAGCGCGTTTTTTTTCTGACGTGTTTTTTTGGGTTTTGCTAACGTGTGGCGCGTTGCGCGTGCATGCTGCATATGCGCTTAATGCGTGATGTTGCCATTTGCAATTTGCATTTTGGACTTTTTGGTCATGCTGCACTTAATGCAAATGAAATGTTTACGTTGCGCGCATTATGTTGATAGCGCGGCCGAGCGCCTGAGCGACTGAGCTGCGGATCGGCGGAGCGGCGGAGGAGATTACAACTACTACACGTGGGATTACGTAGGGGTATATGAACGGCAGTTTTTGGGGGCTTCGCATGCACTGTGGCATGCTTGTCGCTGCTCTTTAATTGAGTGTTTGTGTGTTCGTAATGTTCTCAACGCTACGGCGGCCATTTTTATTGCCTGTTGTTGTGCTGCCGTTGCATATTACAATAATTTTTCGTTTGCCGTTTTATTCCCTCCACATACTCGCATATTACATTAAACTTTTTGTGCGCTGTTGTGTCCTTTTTGTTTATTTGACGAAATATTTCAACTTTTTTCAACGTTTTTTAGTATTTTTATTTTTAGTCATTAAAACGGCCCCATGCCACATGGCGCAGGGAGAAATGCACGTTGCTAGCACATGCACACGCACTCCAGCTGCTTACATGACACAACACAAGAGCCAGAGTTAGGTGCGTTGTTGGCTTTGTGTGGCGGAGCTTGGTCGGCTGGTCAATGGGACGAAAGTGGGTCGTTTGCTTTTGCTTTTGGTGCATCGTTGAGCATTGTCACTGGAGTGTTTGCTTCTTTTTGGCGTTTTCGGTTACAATTCGGTGCGTTTTGAGTGTGTGTGTGCCCATTTGTATTATTTTTTTTGTTGTAATTGCAATGTTTTGTTGTGCGCATTTGAAAGCATTGCACAATCAGCACAATCGTCATGTTGCACGCAACCTCAATGTGTCCCATCAACGGCTGCGTGTGGCCATCGCCAGCCGACTTAGTTCGCTTCCTGCGCTTATGCACGCACTCATTTACTCGCCTGCCACACTCGTTCGATCCTAGCTGTCATTTCTCATTCGCAGAGTTTTGCCAGTAATTTCGGTTCATTTTCCTTGTTTTTGCCTGATTTGTGTGCATTTTTCGGTTTGGTGCTTCGGTGGTACGATGCAACTTTATTTGCTGTTGTCCCTATTTATTATGGCGCGCGTTCATGTGAGTGATGTTGTTGTGGCCTTCTTGCCGCATTTATCTGCGCCAGCACAAGTGTTTTCACTTTGTATCAAATTCATCAGCAATTTGCGTTGAGCTCATGAATGGCGCGTTTTAATCAAATCTGGCAAGTGTGTGGGTCGGGCAAGCGGAGATTTTGATTGTGCGCGACGATTGCAGCGAGCGGATATTCGATTTTACCAGAAGTTGAAATGTGGATGAAATTTGTTTTTCTTAAAATAAGTAATCGCAAATAAATATTATTATTCTTCTTCTAGAACCTCCGATTTGTATTGTTATTTTATATATTAATAGGAAATAGCTTTTGTCAAAGACTTGGTAGTCATGGAATCTAGAGGCAAATATCAAGAATTTTTATTTTATAAATACAAGTTTATAGCATATAACAGTAACGGTTTTATTCTTCATATCTGCAACTACTGCCACCTAATTTCCAATGCTGCTTTCCGAATTATGTCACCATTCATAAGTCGAAAAGTCAATTAGCTTCTCACAATTTTTTTTTTGGAAATTGCTTCCTATTGCATCTCTATCTCTTGACCTCGCGGTATGTTTGTGGTTGCTCTCTCACTGAGACAGCCAGGTGACAAGTATTTTGAAGTCGGGGTAAGTAAGCATTACATCTCTCAGAATAAAAATATACTGGTGCTAATCCGTATGACCCTCAATTTTGGTTATAGGACTAACACTCCTCCATGACTTAGTAGCTCAAATCATTATATTATCGCCGCTTGGTTCAGAATAGGACGAGTGTATTGGGGTCAAACATTTTACATTGCAAATACTGAACCAAATTTTTCCATCGGATAACACGTTACTTATTTTCATTTCATCCGAAAATAGGACTCTTTTCAAATAATTTAGAGTTCAATGACGAATCGAACGACGATATCTTTGCGAAAATCTTTAGGCAGTTTCAACCGAGGTGAAAACCATTCTCTTAGAGATCTCTAACGATAACAAAATAGGACTTCCCATCATTGGGCATATTAATAACAATTACTCTCGTACTTTCGCCAAAGGATTTGTATGGGCAGACGGAGCTAAATACACACTATACTTGACAAATTTATTGTAATATGGATTACTTACCTAAAATATTTGTAAGTGTGAAAAAAAAACAAAAAAACGTTAACTTCGGCTGCACCGAAGCTAATATACCCTTCACAAGGTGCATTTCTTTAAGTAACTATGTGTTCAGTTTATATGGAAGCTATATGCTATAGCAATCCGATCTGAACAATTTTTCGGAGATTATGTTATTATTTTAAGCAGTAATCTATGTCAGATTTCGTGAAGATACCACGTCAAATGCGAAAGTTTTCCATAGAAGCCCTTGATTCCGATTGTTCGGTTTGTATGGCAACTATATGCTATAGTGAGCCGACGGACAGACAGACGGACATGGCTAAATTGACTAAGCTCAACATAGTGATCATTTATATATGTACCTTATAAGGTCTCCGACGATTCCTTCTGGGTGTTACAAACATCGTGACAAACTTAATATACTTAATAAAATATTAAAACACTGAAATGCAAAATAACTTAACAACATTTTCGGAAATTTACAGTGGCATGAATGAAACACAATATTGATTGTTGAAAAAAAAATACAGTTGAAGCAAAAACTTGGCTTCATGACGAATTTTCAATCAAATGGCTAAAGAACTGAAAAATATACGACCACAGCATCCGACGCATATTGAAAAATGAGCTCCAGGTCAAGCCTTACAAATTACAAAAGGCCCATGATCTCACACCGAAGCAGCAACAAGTAAGACTTGAGAGAGCGAAGCAGTTTCTTCGCTTAGGCGAAAGAGGGCAAATTCCGAACAATGTGTTTTCTGACGAAAAAATTTTTCCAACTGAGCAATTCGTAAACTCTCAAAACGACAGGGTTTACTTGACCGACCGTTCATACGAGAATCTAAGTCATCGGTTGGCCACCAGGAGGCAGCACCCGCCACAAAATAATGGTTTGGGCTGTGGTCACCGCAGATGGGCGCTCTCCAATTGTTTTCATCGAGCCTCGCGCCAAAGTAAATGCGACATATTATCCGGAAAGTGTTCTGGAGGCTGCTTTGAAGCCGTGGACAAACAAACATTTCGGTCGAAAACCATGGACGTTTCAACAAGACTCAGCACCGTCTCACAAAGCGCGAGTGAACCAAGAATGGCTGAAAAACTACGTTCCAAATTTCATTACGACCGCACAATGGCTCTCGAATTCACCATTCCATTGCTTGCAAACAACGTGCAACGTAATTTTTATATATAAAGGTAAAGTCACCCGGTACTTTATATTAGATCGGTAGGGGACTAGTGGTATTGATCCAATTCAACCCATTTTTGACATACAGACGTACTATTAACAGGAAAGAATTTTATCTTAATTTCAATTACTTATCGCACACATTGGCCCATATTTTCGGTAAAAAGTCAACAACATGCAATTCCGCATATTCGGCACCAAAGGGCTTCAATAGTTTTGGTTCGATTTCGACAGTTTTTAATCATAAAATGACATTCTTCAATCGTAATTTTGTGCAAAGTATTATTTCGATATATCTATTGCTTCTAGATTTGTTCATAAACGTACTAGAAAGTGACAGAATCAGATGAAATTAAAAATTGTGTTAAATGAAAAGTTGGCGTGGTTATAGACCGAATTCGCTCATTTTCCCACTAATATGGGATTATTAAAATAATGTCAGGTACTGAATATTCTTGAAATCGATCGAGCAGATCCCGAGATACGTGATTTCACCTAAAAGAGAGCGGCCGCCTCTTAAAAAGGTGTCTAACACCAACTTGGTGGTAAAATTTAATGTCTCTGGAGTTTTTAGTTATTAATTAACTTAGTAGTTTTTAACAGTACCGTTATATAGGGAGTGAGTGAGGTTATGGGTTTCATTAATTTTCAGGCTTGCGATTGGAGTTCTTGTAGGATTTATCTTGACTGAATTTGATTGGTTTATCTTGAACACTTTGAAAGATGCAGAGTAATACATAGGACAGATTTTCTTCCGCCACATCTGTACTTCGCAGCATGCGCACATCGACTAGATTCGGTAGAGGACATTCCTAGATAATGAACGAGCGGCTGGTCAGTTTTCTTCGTGCACCTAAAATGGGGCGTTCGTTAGAGCAGAGGTAAGTGATTAAATTCTGTGTGAAACTCGGTAAATCTGCGACAAAGACGTTTTGATTTGAACATGTGTCAAGTCATGGATCTTTGAGTATGATCCCGAGACAAAGGGGCAATCTCCCGCGTGGCACACGCAAACTTCTCCTCGCCGAAAAAAGAAGAAAGGGGCAAATCCAAAGTTTTACGTGGAAATCCTCAAGAGATTCAAACGAAGGGTTAATCGGATCCGACAAGACGACCGGATTCACACCGCACTTCCCAACACTTCCGCAGCTGCCCCACAGCCCAGATGTGGCCCCTCCAGACTTTTTTTTCCTTGCCTGAAAAGGCCGATGAAAGGCAAGCGTTTTGAGACCACAAAGGATATCCGTGACGCCTTCAATGCTTAGAAATCGCGCTGGTAGCGCTGCATCAACGCAGGAGGTGCCTATTTTGAAAGTTTTTAAATAAGATTCTTCTTCTTTATTTGCCAATTCGTATTCGAATATTGGTGATCATATAACATTTAATAATATGTACAATATTAATAAGCTTAATAATGCAATGTTTACATGTCAAATACATATATCTATTGTATCTTTAAAAAAATAAAAAATTACAGATTTTTAATTATCGCAGTATATATTTTTCTCTATCTCTCGCCACATATATAAGGTTGCCAACGTTCTGGATTCCTGTCCATTGTCGAATGTTTCGAAGCCACGAAAGTTGTTTACGGCCAATACCCCGTTTTCCTTCAATTTTTCCTTGGATAATTAAGGCTTCTTTGTTTTATAGTCTTTAACAACTCTATATTGCGGTTCACTCTTCTCAAAACTTCACTGTTTGTAACTCTATCTGTCCATGGGATTTTTAGGATTCTTCTAATAAGCCATGGCTCGAAAGGCTCTAGCTTGTACATATCTGTGATTTTTAGAGTCCACGTTTCCATCGCATTGAGAAACACTGACCAAACATAGCATTTTAAAAAAGTATTTTGGTTGTGATGTTGAGGTCATGGCTGCATAAAATGTTTTTGTATTTGAGAAAAGTTGTTCGCGCAAATTCGATTTGACATTTTATTTCTTTTGAACAATCCCAACTTTCTTTGATCTGACAACCAAGGTACTTGAAATTTTTGACACTTTCGTTTGGATTATCATTAATAATGAGGTGTTGTCATTGTATATGTTTTTCCTACTAATAATCATTGATATTGATTGATTGGTTCAATAATTTTTATTTTTAAACAACTCAGTCTTATTATTTTCCGGACAATCCCAGTATGTATATTAAAACCATTATGGGGAGGGGCCAAACCCACTTTTTCAAAACTTTTAGCCCTATGTCAAATTCTTTAATGACGTGATGGGGCGAGGGCGTAACAGTTTTCCGATTACCATCTACGAAATCATTCTTACTTTTTGGCCAAGGAACATATGTATGTATATAATAAGTTTATTATGATAAATCTATTTGTTCCCAAATTGCATGGACAGACATACAGTCAGTAGGATTTCAACTCGTCTCGTCATCCTTACGTACATACAATCACTAGTTGAAAAAATTAGCAGCATATCTAAAATGAATTTTGCAAAAAAATTTATTTTATCTTGGTAGGCTACTTGATTTTCTCAATGAGTCTCTTTGCAAAATCAGTGAAATAAATTTTGTGGAAAGCCATTTTATGTTTGATATGAATGAAACGAAGACATGACTTCGCCAAAATTATTACATGTTTCGGCGGCGTCAATTGATAAAATAATATAAATAATTTGCATTTGTAATATTACAATCATCAAAGGAGCATTTGCCGTTGCTAAAAGTTTTTGATTTCTAGTTTATATTTTCTAATCGTTCACATTGTACGTGTGTACCTAACCACGAAAAAATTGGGATGGTGTTTCCCCTTCCACGTTCGAAAGCGCCCTTAGATTCCTTTCAAAACGAGCATTAAAATCAAAGTTAAATTACATTAAACGCATCCGCATTTTCATCAAGTTATGTTTTTATGAATATAAATATGCTTTTATGTAAGTTACCACGAACGAATGCCATCAGAACACACTCAGCCCACACCCTAGGCATAGCGCACGGAACCTGAGCGGGGATGACACACCACCACATCGCTTCGACCGACAGCCCACTCCATCGGGCCATAAAAAATGTCACGCGCATATGTTTAGAGGAATTAGTTTTCCCATTTCGCACAAGTTGCACAGTTTTTCGCTTCTTTATTGCAAATTCTATATAAACATCACTGCGGAGGCATCGGCAAGGACGGATGAATACCGCTTCAAACACAAATGGGCTTTTCGTAAGTGAATGTAAGTGTGTAACACAGCCGAGCTTTCATTGGAGTCATAACCTCCAACTGGAACGTCCTAACCGTATCAAAATTGGCATTAGCCTTCTCCTTCCTTCAGCTTTCACAGGCTCGCGTTTGTACTTTCCCCACCTCTCTCCATGTCTATGCTCTGCGGCGGCACGTATGAACTCCTCTTATTTATATGCTTTTTATTTTCATATTTATTATTGTTGTTGCTGCTGCTTCATCCTTAAAACAAACGCGAAATTTTTTAATATGCATACAATTTTTATGAGTGTGTATAGGAATTTTATTGCTAAAGATTTCGGCAGCGACAGTGCGATAAGTTGAGTGCCACAAACACAGCACAAGTAAGCGGTTG
The DNA here is from genome assembly GCA_027475135.1 of Bactrocera correcta. Lineage (NCBI taxonomy): Eukaryota > Metazoa > Arthropoda > Insecta > Diptera > Tephritidae > Bactrocera > Bactrocera correcta. The sequence goes on along the minus strand of CM050325.1, from coordinate 150,797,101 downwards.
CCGCACTAGTAGGCAATTGGCCTGCCTTTCGCCAAGTGGAGGGGTGGATGGAGGGCAATCACAATATTTGCCTTATAATGTTCTTTAGTACCGTAAAATGAAATGAAAATAATATTTAATATTATAATGGCACATATATCGCCATGAGTAGCCTACAAACACATACTTGTATATGTGTGTCTGGGAATGTGTGAACGCCTCTTAAAGAGTTTTCCGTGCGGGTGCTGATCTACTCTCAAAACAAATAGCGGCGGAAAATTAACTAAAATTGAACTTTTATTTTTCACGATTTACTGTTGGGAATCCGATATTTTTAAGGTGAGGATTTCAAAACTCCTGCGTCACACATATGCTTGAATCAAACCCTCGTTGCAATATTTATTTCCAAATGAAACGGTTAAAATATTATGTATATACTATGTGTGACAAATTTAGGTAAACTACTCAAACCACCGGTAAGATCCGAAATTCTTAAATTCTAACGGTTGAAATTTTGAGAATTGACCTCGAGTGCGAACTCATATGTTACTGCGTTTAATTTCATTGACAATTTAGTTGTCACCGCTTTTCAAATTTTGGTATTTTATACTTCAAAGAGCCGTCAAATCATTCCGCAACAGTTTAAGATTTCACACTCAACCGACCGAGATGGACGATCATAGACAAAAGGGTAGGAAATGGTAACATCATTAAAGAAGAAGACTGAACTACCATACGTAAAGAGATTTAGAATGATGTTGAGCGTCATTTTCAGGCTTTAAATTAGGTTAAAGCTTCTCTACATATCTTAGTTTTTCATGCAAGAACGGTATCACTACCACCGGTTTATATTTCGTTGATATAATAACATAGGAATTCCTTTACACCACATTAAGTGTCTTTGTTTTGTTTGTGTGCACATTAACCGCAGCGTATGATGGTGTACATCGTCAATTATCGTTATGCTTTACCAAAAGAGGTCGACAGGACTTCTGACTTTACAACGTCTCCTATCTCCCTGTTGCATCTTCCCTTACCGTCGATTCCAAATGTATGCAAGTCACTTGCCTGCCATCGCCTGCACCCACGAGCACACGTGCACCCATTCTCACTCACTCTCTCCGATCCAAATACTCTATTTGGGAAGCGCTTTTCTATGCCAACGCCTGATCTTGCCACAGCCGCTGGTCGCACGCAGCAAATGAGATATTTTTATTGCGGCACATTACATATTTAACTTAAAAATAATAACCATAAAAAAAAAGTTGTATAAAAGCAATAATGTTTGCCCTTCTTTGGCTGATACCTTCTGCTGCTGCTGCTGTCGCCGCCGCTGCTGAAGCTGGTGCTGCCACTTTCGTGGCGCTGTAGTTACCACATTTGTTCTTATTGTGCTTGCGGAAGATGCTGGTGCTAGCGAATATTGAAGTTAAAGAAATAAAAAATACGCTTCCCGACTGTTGTTTGCTCCGCTGCAGTTAGTATTTATTATCAACAACAACGTAATATGTTGCTCCATAAAAATGGTGTATTTTAATTTGATAACCGAGTAAGCGAGCGAGCGCGGAGCTCCTGCGGCTAGCGGTGTGGGCGAACGCCATGAGCTTATACAGCGGCCAGTTAATAATGCATCTCATCGCAGGGTTAGCATTTTTATGTTCTACCTTCATGCGCTCACATTCCCATTACCTCGTCTATTCGAAAAACGTAGTTAAACGAGGCTTTCGCTCTCAAAGTATTTACTAACACATTTTATGGTGCAAAAATATGAGAAAATATAAATAACTAATATATTTTAAACTACTAAACAAAGAGGTCGGCAAAGCCTTCTTAAGGACAATAAAAAATACTTAAGGCAACTTTAATGTTTTGTGCTCTTACTTACGCCAGTGTATGAAACTGTGGGTAATAAAATGAGAGCAATTTTAATGATATTGCCATTAAATTATACTTCTGTAAAAATACTACTTCTGGTAATAACTGTGTCAGATAAAAGCCACCACTTTTCGCGAAAACATAAGTAAATGAAGCAGAAGCTTTTCAGAGTGGCAGATTCATTTATATTTGCCAATTTTCCTCATTAAGTGAATATAGTCAAATCTAAAAACCATTTAGGTTTTCTTTGGGCATTGTCTAAAGGAGGAGGGATCTTTCATATAACTTGAACAATTGAGCTTCGACCTTTTAACTTTGTTCATAACCTCAAATAAGAAATAAGTAAGGCTATAACCAAGCCTAACCTAGGGGCACTAGTTGTGCAAAGATTTATTCTGATATATTCATTGGTGTTGGAGTTGTATACTGGCAGTGAAAGAAACAGATGGAATTTAAAGTCTCTTTTTAGTGGTTTTTACTTTTGGGAAAGGTTAAAAAAAACTTTTTGAAAATTTTTTGGTTTTCATCATCGTTTATTTTTTCACAGTTTGTTTTTTTTACACATTTAAATTTGTTGAAATTCGTCAAGGAAAAATTAAGGATTTTTAATCTTAAAGGTACCCCCCTTCCCATTGTCCAAATTTTAAAACATTTTTTGCTTTTTTTAAGGTTTTCTTTCTATCAATTCTTGTTTATTGGAACTTTTTAAGGGGGTATTCTAATCTTGACAATTTTTGAAAAATTTGATTTTTTTTTTCATACATTTATAGTTTAGACCCTTAAGAACAATTCCTCGAAAGGATTCTTAAAAATTAAAATTAGTTTAGGAGCTACGGGGTTTACTTTAGTGACGCATTCCCTAGATCCGGTTTCCGGCCGAAAATCTTAGACTGCCGGAAATTTTGATTTCACTTTTTTAAACCCACGTTTTTCTCGAAAGTACTTTTTTACCAAAATGGGGCATTAATTTTTTCCAAGTTCTTATACAACCCGGGATTTACTTGAAATTTTGTGGAACTTCTTTATATAATCCTTTATCATTCCTACCAGCATCGTGTCAAAATTTTTGCTTTTAATATTTTAAAAAAATTCAGGAATTTCAAAAAAAAAGCGTAAAAAATAATTTTTATTTTCAGGCAGTCGCCATTTTTTCAAAAAAAAATTTTTCGTGTTCCCTGAGGTAGGGACTATAACAACATCCTTACTGATTAAGAATTTCTTTTGATTTTTTTTTCAGACCACCAGGAGAGTCAGGATCAAAGGATTCGACATTTTTTTTACACCTGTCTCTACCCCTCCCCTCTAATTATTTTAGTTTTTAATATTTTTTTGTAAATTTTTTTTTTGTATTTTTAAGATATCAATAAAAACACCATAAAAAATATTTTTGGTTTTTTTTTTCAAATAAAATTCAAAAAACTGCCCAAAATTTTGATTTCTAGACGAGAATACCCCCTAATGCCTTTGGCGCATTTATCAGAGAGTTTTATCCAATTATCTCATTTTAATAGCGCATGAAGAAGTGTTAAAAAGGCTTATTCCCAGTATACTTGGTAGAGTTAACTTCAGTGTTTTGGAAGATATGTATATTACATCAATTTGGTGGCGAAGCCCAAACCCATTTTTTAAAAGTTTTTGCCAAGGGGTGGTCCATACTACTGTGATCCCCTGTACCAAATTAACAGTTGTGTAACTTAATTTAGTGCTTAAAAAAGGCACTTTAAATGTATTCGTTTAAAGGAACCAAGTGCCAAGGAACATGTTTTTAGCAATTTCTTCAATATATCACAATTTTTACACATGTTATCGCTTTTACAGACATCCGGGCAGACAGAAGACATTCATCCAGATTTCAACTTGTCTCTATAGCAGCATGTTCCAAGAGTGTAAAAATCACGAGAAAATTACTGCCAAAAACTATCTTTAACCGGGTCCTGCTTATGTAATAATACGGTAGTAAAAACGAGTATTTCATTTGAAATTAAAAACTTCAGGAGTAAGGGGTCTACAATTTCTGATCAAAGGATAATTTAAATTTGAATAGTTTACCAATGTTATTGATAGCTTTTTCGCTTACTCAGAATGTTCATGGGAATTTAAAGTTTCGTTGCCATTTATTATCTATGTAGTCAGAACACAAGTATGTACAGACACCTTTCCCAAATTAGTTTAAAGAAGTTAATAGCAAATTAAGTCAAGTATTCTTTATTGTCACGAATACAATTGAAAGCTATGGCGTCATTAGGATCAAAAAATCGCAGAGTTTAAACGCAATTAATGTTACTTGAATTTCCTTTTGGGACGCCCCATATTGAAAAGAATAGAGCTAACCAAGTTGGAAACGGTAAAAACACAGTTTCATTGTAATACCTACCACCTCAATTATTCTGAGTACAAATCCAAGAATGAAGTTTATCCTCCGGAGAAGACGTCCATATTTCAAACATTTGATTTTCTCTTCAATTTTTCAATAGTGTTTGTACAATGGGCCGCAAATGGGGGACACACATACACTCACATATTTACAAACGAGACAACAATAGCTATAGAGGCATTGTTGTCAGGCGAGCTGCATATGTGTCTATCTTGGATCGACAAAAAATAGGCTTTCGGCGGAAGTTACGGCCAATTTGGATCAGCAGCATGTGTCGGACATATTTGATTGCGATAGAAGATGGTCAATAGCGGCTGGTCGCTGGCCGTTGGCTGCAACTCCATTCATGAGCTGGCATCATTTTGTGTAATAAAAAAGTTATGTAATTCAACTTCCATTCTTTCCAAGATCTCAGGGGACGAAGGCATTATTGCATTTTCCTGATGTGACTAAAGCGATAGGGCCTAACAATCATGTCTTGGCGTTGTTAGTGCAAGATGGCTCAGCGAGCCACACACACCATGCGACTAGAGGCAGGGTGAGACCGAGGCAGATAACGAACGGGCATAAACAGGGCGGCCCGCCTACGGATGTCAAAGGTATATAACGGTATTTTTATAGGCGAATGCACGAGCAAATTTGATGACATGTTATTAAAATTGCTTTGGCCTGCTCTCCTCTCCTCCACCACTTTTCAGTGTTCCTCACTGAATTACGCGACATGTGTGGCAAGCGATTGGCGGTTGGAGCATTGCAGAAGTCCACCGATAACAGAGAGACAATGCCGCGCCCGAGCAATGCAACGATACAAGAGCGTGGAAGCATACGCGGCAGTATCAAATCCATCAGCCGCAAAACGGTGACAGCGCCACTGAAGTCACATCTCTGGTTCAATTTTATGGCCTGTGCCCCTTCCTGTCAATTTGCGGCTGCTTGTTGTTTCTCATCGTTGTCAAAGGCATCTTTCGCATATTAGAAAGAAATTACTCGAGCTCCGCGCAGCAGTGTGCCCTTCACCGGGATCTCGTTACGTTCGTATAATCGGCAAAATGTTACATTTTTATGATTTCAAAATTACATTCTATCACATTTTTATGAATGCGAATGCGCTCAGTTGCCGTGGGCGGTTGCTGGTGGGTTTGGCGGGTTGGCGGGTGCTCTCGTAAAACAAAATGCAAATTGTAAATTACAAATTTGCAATAAAAATATTTAATAGAATGAAGCATTTTGCTTTTACGACATTTTGGGGCTAAACAAAAAATATAATATAATATTTATCTGATTTTATGATTACATTATGGCCCACATGTACGTATGTATGTACATACATACACAGGAGTATACGTGATATGATTTTATGTGCTCTCATATGTGTCGGTAGGTCAATGTGTGTGTTCGTATGTATATGTGAGTGCGTGTACTTAACCTGAATTAAATTGAACCATTGCTTTCCTTAGAAGCATTTCCAACGGAAAATGAAGATAAGTTTTTAAATACCAAATTGTTATGCATTACATAACCATTTCCTAACACTACTACATACATTTCCTAGATATCACACTGTCTGTTCTTACTCCAGCTCATCCAAATATTATCACAAACCCTAGATTTCTGATGTCGTTCTGTTCAACACAGTGGGACTCTTTCGTACGATAGAACTATAATTTTATTTGGAATGTTTGTATAACCTTTGTTTTAAGTTGTATGTATAAAACCATTTCTATGTGCTGAAATACTGAATAAAAATTTCTCCTTTAATAACTATTAAGCGATCGAAATAACAAACTTTAATGTACATAAATATTGAACTATGAAATCACTTTAATTACCTTAAAATATAATTTTTTACAGTCTTTTAGTTGTTAGTTTTAATATTAGTTATAATTAGCATTCGTTATAATATAGAAGAAATAAATTTGTGCAAATGTCTCACATATAATTACTATTGGGGCAAACGATAGTAACGCGTTGACGACGAACCACGTCCAGGACGGCCATCAACATCAACTGATGATCAACATGTCAATAAAATAAAGAAATTGGTGCTTGAGAATCGACGATTTACAGTGAGAAATCTTACTGGCGTCGTTGGAATATCGGAAGGATCAGTGAAAACCATTTTGAGAGATAATTTGGGCATAAGAAAAATGAAAGCACGATTGGTTCAAAAATCACTACATTCTTTCGAAAGACAGCGTCGCGTTAACGTTTGTGAAACAATGCTTTCCGACTACTAGGATGCCATTAAAGTAATACGACCCGGAGATGGGTCTTGAATCTCTGCTTACGGCACAGAAACAGATAAGCCGAAGTCGAAAAAACCATGTCAAAGCACATCACAACTAAGGTTCTGTTGACAGTTTTCTTCGATTTTTGAGGTATAATCACAGAATTCTTTTCGACCGGTAAAACTGTCAACAAGGAATACTTTTGGAGTGTTTTGCGTCGTTTGCGCGAAACTATTCGTAATAAGAGGCAGAAGTTATGGGTCGACAAATGCTGGTTTTTGCAACACGATAATGCAACATTGTGTGAGTTTTTCTCCAATTTACTTTACTAATTTGTGACTTCCGGCTATTCAGCACACTCAAATGACTGCTTCGGAGAAACCGTTTCTAGTCATTGACTATAATTAAACGTGAATCGCTACGCGCATTGTTCTTTGTTAAGTGCCCAATTGAAGATGGAAAATTGCATGAAAAACAGCATTTTCGGCCTATTTTGCTTTCAAAAGAGTACAAATGCAGAAAAAGCCAGGTGAAAATTACATAAATCGTACAAGAATTAAGATTTGTAAAAATTTGCACCACAACCTTGAAGTTGATGTGGATAAAATAAAGTCGTTGGCTAACAACCCGAGAGATTGCTGAAAGATTTAATTTGTCAAACGCGCAGTTCACAAGCACATGAAACGTTTAGGATTAATTTCGAAACTTGGCATAAGGGTTACTCATATTCTTACAGAAAAAAATTTAGTTCGTCGCAATAACGTCTGTGATTTGAATAAGAAACATCACAGGAGTGATCCATTATTATATCTCGTTATATAATAAAGCGACTTGGCTCTCACGTCACTGTTGCCAGTCATAACTTCGACGTTGTAGATAATTTCGTATATTTGGGAACCAGTATAAACACCACCAACAATGTCAGCTTGGAAATCCAACACAGGATAACTATTGCCAACAGGTGCTACTTTGGGCTGAGCAGGCAATTCCTCTCTCGACTAACAAAAACCAAACTCTATAATTCACTCATAATTCCCGTCCTGCTATATGGTACAGAGGCTTGGACGATGACAACAACTGATGAGTCGACGTTACGAGTTTTCGAGCAAAAAGTTCTGTAAAAGATTTATGGTCCTTTACGCATTGGCCACGATGAATATCGCATTCGATGGAACGATGAGCTGTACGAGATATACGACGACATTGACACAGTTCAGCGAATTAAAAGACAGCGGCTACGCTGGCTAGGTCATGTTGTCCGGATGGATGAAAACACTCCAGCTCTGAAAGTATTCGACTCAATACCCGCCGGCGGAAGCAGAGGTAAAGGAAGACTTCCGCTCCGTTGGAAGGACCAGGCTACGATTGGAATATCCAATTGGCGCCACGTAGCGAAAAGAAGAAACGACTGGCGCGCTGTTGTTAACTCGTCTATAATCCCGTAAGCAGTGTCTACGCCAATAAAGTAGAAGAAGAAGAATATATATATTAATTGCTCTTTGTTTTGTATACCGTACAGTACCATTATATGAGAAGTGCGCAGACTTATGTCCGATTTCATCTAAATATTTTCACCCTGCCGCTAGGAGGTTTTATAATATTTACTCTAGGCGAACTTGGCAGTTGTTGCTTAAGTGGTTTAGAAGATATGAACATTAAACATATTAAAAAGGGTACCAAACCCACTTTTTAAAATATTTTAGTCCACAGGTGCCAATTACTACTGCGATCATTAGAGTTCTAATCAGAGTTGTTAATTTAGTTCTATGTTATTGCAATTTATATGTTTTCGGTTAATGGCGTTTTGTGAGCCTGGCAATGGTCTGATTACGGCCATCTATGAATTCATCCTCACTTTTTTGCAAAGAAACACCTGTACCAAGCTTGGTCAAGATATCTTGATTTTTACTCACGTTATCGCCTGCTCGGACGAACATACAGATCGACGAACGGACAGACGAACAGACAGGCAGGCATTGCGATTTCAACTCGTATCATCAAATGTTAGGTGAACAATCCTGTTATTTGTACTCTGTAGCATAATGTTAGAAAAGAGCAAGAAAAGGCTTGGGCAAACCACTTTTAAGCCCGAAAGTCACAAAAAAGCTATGGAGTAAGTTTGGTGCTATTACAAATGGATCGCTAGTTTTAGTTTTTTTCCGACAATAAGACGCATTCAAACAAAAGAGGCAACAATTGATCAGTAGAAAAAGTGTATTGTTCCACCAGATAATGCGAAACCTCAACAAGTTTGACTCGCCAAAAGCTTTTGCAACTTGAATGGGACATTCTACCACACTCTCCATATTCTCCAGACATGGCCGGACTAACTTTGTTCCGGATGGAGAACCTTTACCTCAAATCAGAACGCCAAAAACCACTTGTACCCAACTCAGTAATAACAAGATTTGATTCGTTGACTAATGCAACCATATATTAGAATCAGATATTCTATAACATTCAAAGAATAGGTTTCCTTCCAAATCAAAAATCTCAATTTGTGCTCCACTCAAGCAAGTCTTTTTGGATGTTTGATCTTTATTTCATCAAATCTTTTGTGTACTTAATTTTGGCAGATATAAATAACTTAGCTGCTATATAGAATATAAGTTCGTATTGGTTTTATCAAAATGCGACTAAAACTGGAAAGTTTTAGTTGACTCACTTAGCATAGTTTTTTATTACAAAAGATGTATTCATAAATAACAGAATAGGATAAAGACCACGAGAACACATCTATTAATTGAGTCCTCTAAAGTACATTTAACTATAACTGATTTATGAGGAGATACCCATTGAAAAACTCTTGTTCTAAAACCAGAAGTTCTGAATTGGTAAGGAGAATTGAATGATTTACTCCATCGAATTAGTTACTGAAATTAATATGAGTATAATCAATCAATAATGTTTAGATGCTTATTATTCTCAAAATTTGATGGAAACAGGATATAAAATAGAAATCTCTTTTTTAAAATCTGAGCTACGAATAGAAAATTTATGCAGAGATCGAAAAAGCTGCTTAGCTAGTAATAATTACTTAAAATTTTAGAACAACAACGCGTGTCCGAATAGTTCTCCGACAATTTTTAATGCCGAAACCTAACCAAGCATTATATCCAGGAACAATACGAAATTGCGTTGATTCGTAAGGAAAATATTTTGTATATCCCTTGAACGAACCTTTGTTGTTTATAGGAAAAATATACAAATATACAAAGATTACGAAAGATATGGTCTAGTTTATTTTCCAATCTTTATTTCCATTATACACTGCAATGTTCAGAAAACATGAAACCGACCTAAAACCATGAAATATCATATTTATTTTTTATTTCAGTTAAGTTTTGAAAAAATAATGATGCATTTAAATGAACAGAAAGAAAAATGTCGCCGAAAAATCGTAATCTACCATAATACGGTCTCAACAACCTTGGTACTATTTTTCCATAGCTTTTATATCCTGATTAAACCGCTTTCTTTGTTCCTCACTATAATTTTCTAAATTATCCAGATGATTACGAAGATAGTCTAATGCCTCTGATACTCAAATTTTCTTCTAGAGCCTGACAGTTTCACAGCACATCTTTCACAATCTCGGCATAATTTGATACTCAATGGTTACTTAGAAGATTTTCGACCGTCAGCATAAAATCCATGATTGACTGTCATAGCTTTGTTTATTGCTCTATAAAATAGTTCAACTTTCAGCTTTTCCATACTAAATTCTGAAATTTTCAACTGTCAAAAAAATGTCACAATAACATTATCCTTCTACATCCAACGCTTTGACAAACAGTTTTATTATTTTTAACTTGATCACGTAAATCACTGAGTTCATTTTGAGAAAAACCTTTGGTGTAGATGTTTCACCCTCTTATTCGCATACATTGGTTTGTAGACAGTACGGATATCTGTATATTTGGCGACATCATTTCTGAGTGGTCCATGTAAACTACTTTTGAAATGGCAGCAGAATTCTGATATCTTCAAGTTTGATTTTTAATATATTTTCGAAAAAGCCAAAGAGTAGAATCTTGTGATGAAAAAAATACGCATAACCCTAATCATGACTGAAAAATACATTTTGTTGCTAATAATTGATTCAATAAGATTGGCGTTGCTCATAAAAATCAGAGAAAATTCAATATTTTCATGAATAAATTTGTAATCTGGACACTTGAAAGCATAAATATTTGCTAAGATATCTAGGGCAAAAAAGCAAAAAAGATCTTTAACTTTATATATAGTAAACATTCAACTTTTTATACTTTCTCTAGTTATTTCAGTAACATTTAGATTTTCATCTATTTGACGCTAGTCCTGGCATAGAGTTGTTAATACCAATCTTGTCAGTTCAACCTGAATGAGATGGCATCTCTTCGGTCATATGCAAAACTACTCGCACTCCGACACACAACAGGCTACCAATGACGCGCTTAGAAACCGAATCTCCTGCATGCATTTCAATTCATCGTCCCTATGAACGCGTGCATCTATATTCTATTCGGTGGCATTCGTGCACAAATAGTGTGCATCACGGACACTGGCACAAACACACCAGCCAAGCGCACATCACATGTTCACCACAGTGTTGGGGGTTGAGAGGCGTTCTTCGTGTGCTTTGAAAAGTTCTGCATACATTTAGGTCTAATCAGTGTGTTTTGTGTTCGTTAACGAATGCTGGCAACCGCCAACAGCAACGACGAATACTAGAAATCGTACGAGAACGAGCACGTCGTGTGCGAGTTTTGCCGACGGAAATGAATCCTTTTTTAACAGCCAACAACAGCAACAACGCTAATAGTCAGGCACACTAGCAAGCCACAAACACACACATGCTTTGCGCATTCATCTATCCACATTCAGACCCAATGGGTATGTCCTTCGTGTAAACGTGGAGGTGCTTACGGCTTAGTTGTTAGTGTTCGCCTCTCTCGGTTCTTGGGTCGATAGCGCGGTCGCTCGGCTCAGCCAGAGGGCCACGTTGTGTGCACCCGCCCTCCATTGGCATGGATTGTGTCGATTTTATGGCTTTGCTTCCAGTTGAGGGGGTTTTTAGTGTGCGGGACATGCAAAAAGGGGATGTCCTAGATTTGTTTTAAGCTTGTGCGATAGTGTGATTGGCTTTCGTAATACACACGTACCTATGCGTTGGACATTTTGTTGTTGCCTGAGGTAGGCATCCAACAGCCAATAGGAGGCTTGCATTTATTAACTACAGTTGTACATAGCGCAGTCCTTCTACGTGGATTAAATGAATATCAGCCTTAACTATACAAATACTTTGCTAGCTGTGGACTTATCTTTGGTAAATAATTAGAATCTAACATATACTGTAAAATATATGTACTAGTTTTTATTTTCCATAAAGAACAGTACATTCGATAATAAAACCTATGTATGAATTCCTAATTTGAAATTGAAAAAAAGTTATATATTTTGAAAGCCCTGAGCTGACCTCATCAAAATCGCGTTGAATATTAAATGGTTAGGTGGGCCTGATTATTTCAAATAATCCATTTTTCTTTTTTTTTTATCTTTTTAAAATATTCAATAATATGTTTAAATATTCTTCTAAATTTTTAAATAGATCGAAGTAAAATTCTAACAGATAGCGCTTCGAAACCACCAGCCCAAATTTGTTCAGTGCTTCGCGCTTAAACGCGTTTATCTAAAACTAAATTTTTGCAAGTCGGTGGAGGGTGCCCATGAAAATACTAACTACGCAATATATTGGAAGAACTCCCTCACAAGCCAAAAGTTAGCTATTATACCCTGAAAATAGGGCTATTAAAGTTGCCGCGAAGTTTGTAACACCCAGAAAGCAGCGTCGGAGACTCTAGGCCTGAGTCGATATAGTCATGTCCATATGTATGTCCGTCTGTAAATACGCGTCCGTCAGTATACACTACTAACTTAGTTTTTAAGATATGAATCTGAAATTTTACACAGGTCTTTTCGACCCCAAGAAGCTGCTCGTTTGTTGGAAACGCCAATGTCGATAGGAAAACTTTTTTATTTGACAATAAATCTTCCCGTAATTTCTCTTAAATTATTATGCATGGAAACGCCAACATCTTCGAACACTTTAGCCTATAGCCACCATAATCAACTTGAAGATCTTTACAAAGGACCTTTGTATTCAAACATCTTCTTCTTCTTCTTTACTGGCGCAGAAACCGCTTACGCGGTTATAGGCAAGTTAACAAAAGCTCGCCAGTCGTTTCTTGTTTTTGCAATGTGGCACCAATTGGAGGTCCCAAACGGAACCAGGTCCTTTTCCATCTGGTTTTTCCAACGGAGTGGCGGTCTTTCTCTTTCTCTGTTCCCCCCGCGGATACTGCGTCGAATACTTCCAAAGCTGGAGTGTTTTCGTCCATTCGTATAACAAGACCAAGCCAGCGTAACCGCTGACTCTTAATTCGTTGAATAACGTCAATGTCGTCGTATATCTCATATACTTAGCTCATCGTTCCATTGCCGCGCCGTGGCCAACGCGCAAAGAACCATAAATCTTCAACAGAATTCACTCATCAGATGTTGTCATCGTCGACGCCTCTGTACCACATAGCAGGACTGGAGTCACTTATTACTCCACTTACTTGTATACAAGATGCTTTCCGAAGTAAACAGGACATTTTGATTCCAGCGCCCTCTGGTGGCGCCATCTATATGTCGACTGGTGCGATAGAATCTGTTATATCTATAGATTGTTCAGTGAGAATTTAATGACATTTCATCGATTGGAAGTGAAGTTATTGCGTTTTAAGTGTCAGTATAATTGTGTTATCGGTGCGATGCCATGTCGGCCAACGAGCTAAAATACTCGTTCGACATGCTTTTGAACCGTGTCTACGCCAGTAAAGAAGAAGAAGAAGCTGTATTGAAGCATAAGGAGACTATTTTGAATAAAATAAATTGATTTTGCCAAAAAAAATATTTGCTCTTTTTTTTTAAGTCCTGTTTACTTTGGAAAACTTCTTGTATTTTGGTTTTTGATCGTCGAGAGAGGACTTTACTTCTCAATTGCATACTTAGTCCGAAGTAGCACTTGTTGGCAAGAAATTCTGCGTTGGATTTCGAGGCTGACATTGTTGTTGGTGTTAATGGTGGTTCCAAGTTAGACGAAATTATCCACGAGTTCGAAGTTATAGCTTTCAACAGTGACGTGGGTGCTAGTCGCGAGTGCGACGATTGTTTATTGAGACCAATGATATCAATATCATCGGCATACGCCAGCAGTTGTACACTTTTAGAGAAGATGGTACCTTCTCTGTTTAGTTCTGCCGCTCCAATTATTTTCTTCAAAAGGTTGTTCTCTTTAAGTAACCTTAATTCGACTTTAAGTATATTTATACAGAAAAAAGCTAATCCTCAGATGGACTTAGGCTTATTTATACAATTGGTTTCAATGCAATGGAAATGAATGTTTTTTTCTGCATTCTGTTTGAAAGCACTTACTCTAGCATTGCAGAAAAGTCATTACGAGGAACTCAGTTTGCAAATAAAACGAGGACAATAGCGATAGATTTCAGCAGAAATGCTATTCAAACAGTGCAATGGTTAGTTTAGGTATAAAGTTTGTATACTGAGATCGTTAAAAAATTTGCAAATCGAATCTATCGAAGAACCGCAAAGAGATTAAGTTTCTGGCTAATATTGACGAATCCTTTCATAGGATAGTATTAGTTTGGTCCCGTTCTAAGTAGTTCCTTTGAATGCAATAAAATACACCGCAAAGAGCCCTAGCTTAATGAGGTGGTAGATTGGCGTTTTTTCTTTGGAATGGCATCAATAATGAGGATTTATACACTTACTTAGCAAACGTTATTATTGATATTTATTTTGAATTCGTCAATTCTTCAAGCGAAGTCTTCAGCATACAATTGGCTTGCTTGGCGTTCGTTTTTAAAAGCTCAGCTATTTCTTGAGTCATTCGCCATAACTTACTTTATTTGTACAGCTTTCCATTCCCCTCCCAACGCGCTTGCGATTTGCGACCCACATTGAGCCCCATGTGTAAATAACCGCATTTGCTTGCATACATATACACATACTAACCATAAGTTCATATATACTATATGTATGTATATAATGAGGCACATTGTTGTATGCGCATATGGTAAATGGCAGTTGAAATAAAATACGAGGTTCTATGGGAACACTCTTTCAGCCCAAGCATGTGTATCAACTTTAGAGCAAACTTCCTTCTTCAAGAATCCCCTTTGCACTCTTCGTATTTCGCTGAGCATCCAATGCATACTCGGAGCTTCACATTTTTAGAGAAGCGAAAAGTTTTGCAAGAATTCTTTTTGGTTGTCAAGGGGCTGAATGCGTGCTTTTGTGCGCATGTGTGTGTGTATTTGTGCCAAACATTATGTGCGGCACAAGTGGTTTTATACTAATTTTACAAGACATGAGCAACATTTGTGGTTTTAATTCCTACCTCCTGACCCATCAAGTATGGCACTTGTGTGGGTGTATGGCAAAAAAGAATGGAGCGCATTAGCTGCCGATGAAATGAGTAACAACTGAGTTGAGTATCTTAAATTTGACGACGCATGTGTAGATGAATGCGCATAATTTATTTGCATCCTTTTCCCAGCCTGAAAAAGCACACATACAAATACCAGAGTTGGCTGAGAGAATTCTTTAGAAAATATGTTGAGACTAGATGAGCAAATCAGCCATAACTTGGTACCAAAATATCTATCAGGACTTATCTTGCCCTGCTTTCCATTAAACGGCTGAACAAGTATGATTCGTAATGGATATCTTGGGAAATAATAAACTACATATGTTCTCTAGCTACTCTGACTTGATGGATCTTCAAAAACACAAAGACATAACAGCGGGATGTAATTTTCAATTCAGATGTACAGAGTTTGTTCGAAAAGTAATAGAACTGATTTTCTTCGGCCGCGACTGTACTTTAGTACGTGCACCGAGGGAAGAAGTCGCTAATGAGGACCGTGAAAAATTATGCGCATTGTCCGTTTTGACATCAAAGGCATTGTCCACCATGAATTTGTTCCTTCTGGACAAACCTTCAACACCAGGTTTTACGTGGAAGTCCTGAAAAGAATCAAACGAAAGGTCAATTGGGTGCGACAAGATATCGCAGGAAGTTGCACCACCGCAACGCCCCAGCTCACACCGGCTATTTCTTGTGAACAGCTACATAACCAAGGCCGGCACCCCAACGTTTCCGAAGCCGCTCCACAGCCCAGATGTGGCCCCCGGACTACGCTGCATCGACGAAGAAGAGAATTAAACTTCGCATGCCGAAAAGTACTTCAGTTATTCTCTTTTCTGTCCTATAGGGATGACCTTTTCAAATAATTTCATATCCTGACGCTTGTTAATACAGCGTAGTTGCTGTCCTAGGAAAAAGCTATTTACATATATGTCAATGCTTCTCCTTCAAAGGCTTGTGCCAATTTATTCTTTCGGTGGCGCGATGTTAAGAACAGATTTCAAAGGAGTCAGTATCAGTGGGCATGGCTCCACCCACCTTTATTCCATTTTTCAACATTTTATTTATAATATTTTTAAATTCCATTTTATTCTTTTACTTTCATGTATACCACACCAATGAATATATCGGGATAAATCTTTGCACTTAAAGTCTTAAAGGTAAGTCATCTAATGATTACAATTTTTTAAAATCGCACTATAATTGGTCAACTCTCTAGAGACCGATTAAATTGCGTCTATGGCTAACTTTTATGAAAACAGCAATATTTGTGGGTAAAACTGGGTCAATAATTTCCCTATCCTCATATACCCAATACAGTAAATATTTTCGAACATATGCTTGACTTTATGCCGCATATATGAGTCATTATATAATATAGTTATCTAATGAAATGCTGATAGAAACTTTTTCTGATAATAAGTATTCAGGTGCCTCAAATTGATAAAATTGGAGGAAAACTTCCACATGTCCGCTTGGAAGCTTTATATATATATATATTTTTAGAATTTACAAGAATAGGTAAATTACAGACACTAGGGTTAGATTAAAAGTAGAGATAAACGATAAAATAAATATTGTTTTGAAAGAAATATTGTTAATTGTCATATCAAGAGTTGAGTTCGTAATAATTGAGTATGAAAGCTTGCAAAACACCATTGTTGGTAAAAAAATAATATATTGTTCAATCTGTGAGGTAATGATATTATTATGTATTCCGTCTTGCTATGTGGTGCAGAGGCATGGACGATGACAATATCTGATGAGACGGCCTTAGAAGTTTTCGAGAGAAAAGTTATGCGAAAGATTTATGGTCATTTGCGCATTGCCCAAGGCGAATATTACATTTGATGGAACAATGACCTGTATGAGATATACGACGACATTGACATAGTTCAGCGATTTAAAAGACAGCGGCTACGCTAACTTAAAACTTAATACACGTTTAACTTAACTTAAGAAATTTAATATACGGGTTTCTTGGCTAAAAAGTGAGGATGAGTTCGAAGATAGCCGTAATCGGATCAATGATAGGCCTACAAAACGCCGCCCTCTAATAGGAACTCTTACCGACAGTGCCAAATAAATAAAAGACGGCCCTACCCACCCTATATACATATGTAACAGTTTTGTTAAAAACTACTTATAGATAAATCAATAACCAAATCAAAATTGAACGATGGGCGTGACCCCACCCACATTTAGGTGGTTACACTTTCCAGTACATTATCAGTGGGATATATTATTGAAATTTGGAGAGAATCCTTTTAGTAGTTTTTAAGAAAATCATTATACGGGGAGTGGGCTGGGTTGTCATTCAAGTTCGCCAATTTTCACACTATCGAATGAAGGGTTAAAAAAATTCGTGCTGTGTAAATTTGGACGATATAGCTTTCTTGGATTAGAAAATATGTATATACATACAATATGCTACGGTGCGGGGCACGCCTTCTTTTAAAAAATTTTCAAACAGCAGGTTCCCTTCTTTCGTTGTGCCAAATTTGAGTTCCTTATCTTAATTTAATGGCGTTTTGTGGGCATGGTAGAGGTGCCAAGAAATATGTCTACCAAATTTCATCAATACATCTACATTTTTTGAGTTGTTAAATTAATTAATTTTTTACTGCTTTTTACTCAAGTTACTGCTTGCACGAACGGACGTAAGCCATTCAAAATCATGGAATTTTGGCGTCAGTTTATTTTTCAAAAAATAAATTAATTAAACAACTCAAAAAATGTTTTACAACCATGTTAAAATATTACATATGTAGATTCTACCCGACTGTTCCCGACTGCTATATTTAAGCTGGTTACCCAACCGTCGATAATGTTAATGTACAACTAGTAGTGATGAGTAAACCCGAAATTATTCAAATATTAACAAAGAGAAAGTAAAAAAGCAAACCAAACTCACGAAAAGCTAAAATGTATTCTTACTAAAAAGTATGAAGACGTTGGCGGAGTAGAAAGAGTAGAAACAATTCTGCGGTTTTACTTTTAAACAAGCAGATTCGGCTATACGCGCCGCCCCGCCGACAACCCAGTCTTTTCCCCGGCCTCAACGGGCCGCATTGTCGCTTGCCTTGTCGGTGCCAGTCGCGCTTTTCTTCAAACGCTTCAATTTTCCTCTTTCTTTTCTCTTAACCTCACCCCTACTCCCTTCAATTTTTTAGGGCCCTCCCTTTGAGTTCTTTCGTTACTTGCCGCACATGTGAAGCTTTGTGTTGCCGAGAGGCAAATTAAAATTTTTCTTATGCGCTCTGCTCTGCTCCTCGTGAATACTTGTGTATGTACTGCTTGTTGTAATTGCACAAGGCATTTTTGTTGGCACTTTTTGTGAAAACTTTCTAATAATGTTGTACACAATTTAAATAGAATTTGCTGCTTCCTTGCGCAACCCCACCACATGCCGCACCATCCACACCGACACATCCATCCATCCATCTCCAGCTACTTTCTTGACAACTGCTTCGGTTGAGCAAATGCGGCGAACTTTGTTATTCTTTTGCGGCACATAAGTAGCGCTCACAAGCGTCTGAAACACACGAAGACACGAAGAGGTAAGGCCAGCCAACGCGCGCAGTAGTAATAATGTGGTGGTTACTCATTACTCTAAAATTAAAAAAAGTTTACAACAACACATGTGATCCATATACAGTGCGCACTAACTCATGTATATATGTATATATATGTACATATGTATGTGTGTGAAAATTCGGCTTATGAATATTTGTGCGTAGAATATTCGTGAATGCATATTTCGCTGGCTTTGTGGGGTTGCGGAGTGAGAGGACGTGGAATGCTCGTAAAAAATAAAATAAAGTTGGCGTTGAACGGAAAAAAGTAAACAATACCATACATTATTCCTTTCGCTGTTGCCATGCGCACGCGTTTGCAAAACTTGAACGCAACTAAACATAAAGTTGTGCCACTCACGCATGCCGCAGGGTGGCATTATACAACTCGTATGCCACCATATTAGCGAAGGAGCCAACTTGTGTGTTGGCAAAACAAAAATTAATTTCGGTAATATCCTTGTGCTCACTTGCGCTCGAAAACACACACACACACACAAATAGAAAGATGTGAGTATATTTGAATTGCTATTTTAACTATAGGGGCGGTGCGACAGTGGTGTCTCCTGACGAAATTCCAAATTCAAATACACTGACGAGGCGCATACCAACCCACCATAGTTGAAGCCTCCACTTGGACCCCAACGGAGGACGAGCATAGATGGGATTTGAAGATTCATTGAAGTTTTTTCATTTATTTCTAGAAAAGTTGCTCTGAATTTTTAATTGCTTTCATTCCCAAAACTTAAAATTGAATTATGTTATTCCTCTTCCGAAGTTCGTTAGCAATAAGTAGATTCACATACAAACACTCGTGCTAATGGTGCACTAAAATACATTTTAAGAAAAGAAAAATAACACAAATATTTATATAGCCTATGTGGTAGATGAGCATAAAATAAAACTAGCTTTTATTGTGGCTAAATATCAAATTTATTTATACCATAAATAAATAAAGTAAAAAAGCAACAAATAAAATCTATAAGCATGATGGTGGAATCGGCCATGTCCTTGCTGTGGTTACAGTGAAAATACTATTTATGAATACATAAATGCAAAACGCTATTGCCAATATAAGAATATAAGGGATTGCATAAATGTAATGAATACATCATGAGGCACTTCCATTGCCCGACCATGAAGAACTTCGAATAGCAATTACTCGCCTGAAGAACAACAAAGCGGCGGGGGCCGATGGACGAAAGCATGCCCAACGATTGAAACTTAAGTCTCCTCTGCCCAATCCACAAAACATTTCAACATCGCATATCGAGCGAATTGTGTGAAAGAAAGCCCACCGTCAAACATTTGATTTTACCTTATCAGTGTGGCCTTAGGCTTGGAAAATCAACAACTGACCAGATATTCACCATGCGCCAAATCTTCGAAAAGGCCCTCTTCGACGGCAAGACGAAATATCTCCTGTCATCAAACTAACAGTCGAGGTCATGTTGCCCGGATGGAAGAAAACACTCTAGCTCTTATAGTTTTAGGCGCAGTTCCCGCCAGGAAAAGCAGAGAAAGAGAAAGCCGCCCCGTCGGAAAGACCAGGTGAAGAAGTACCTGGCTTCACTTGGAATTTCCAATTGGCGCCACGATCGAAAAGGAAAGGAGAAACGACTGGTACGCTATTGTTAACTATCTATATCTATCTATAACAGCGCAAGCGGTGTCTATGCCGTAAGGCTTATGTTTGGAAATAAGTATATATTAAACTTTTCAGTCTTTTACTTGCTTTACATAATCAGGATATATTTTATAGGGTCTCCGACCTTTCTTTCTTCGAGTTACAAGCTCAATGGCAAACTAAATATACCCTATTTAAGTATAAAGAATTAGAATTTAAGGGATAAAGAAAGCGATTACATCACTTGATTATTATAAGATAAATTTTAAATACTCACTAATATTTTTATTCCCTGAGTTTTCCTTGCAGTTTGTAACACCCAAAACAAAGCGTCGGAGACCCTCATAAAGTATACTTTTGAATGATAAATTGAGCCTATTTAGCTTTATCCGTTTGTCTGTCTGTCCATATTTATCATAATAATACCTTAGTTTTCGGGATGCCGATGTGAAACTTTGTACTCGTAATTTTTTCCCCAAAAACCGCCGATATTGAGTGTCTATAGGATATAGCTCGCATTAATTATTAAGTTATACAAAATGGGGAGACAGAAAGTGTGATGAGTTCCTTGGTTTGTAAATAAGGTAATCAAAAAAAAAAACATTCATTTACGAAGCCAAAACCACGAGGGTTATTATGTTCTTAAGAGCACTAACTTTAGCCTGTACTGGCAGCGTCACAATCATCCTAGGTTATTCAAAGAACCAAATTCACATAAAAAATATTTTTCTATGAAATTCTACAGCTTTCAAGCTTCGGGATGAATATGAACATCAATTACAAGTTTCACACAATTATTTATATTATGTTCCCACCAAGCTTTGTGAACGAAATGAAGAGCAAGCGAATTGTTCCGCCAGGAATCTAATAGGGTAGATGAATATACAATCCTAATATGCGCCAATTATAGAAGTTTTCAAAGCGACTCCGTTGCTTTAACTTATGATAAAATGTTTAAAAATTAAATATATTTCTGCTTAGGATACTCAAAAACTACATTAACTTAAAAGATTACTATTTTTCCAGCTAGAACTGGTACAGAACCTATCATTGTAGTTTTGTGAGCGTCATTAAAATGTATAATCACGCAGTGTTATCTGTCTTATTGCTGACTCTGTCATTTACGTTGAAACCAAATAATATAAAGATTAACACTGCGTATTTATTATTCATTTGGATAATAAGAGAACATTTTCATCACAATTAACTGAGCGCAACGAGTATTAAGACTTTACAAAAGATGTGCCATCAAAAGACCGGAATATGCAGTAATTTCTATTCAAATGAAGCAAAAGCTCTCATTAAGCTCTAAACCTACAAGACTTTTATTTTTTAAAACAAAGTAACGGATATAAGTGCTTAAGTGAGGTATTGTTTCCCAGTCAGGTTTAATGGATTCTCGTATTTCGCAAGCCGCAAAATATATCAAAACTGTCTCGAGAATTATCATTTTGAGTTTACACGCACGAGCAACATGTTGCACAATCAGCGGTTGTTGAAAATATTTTTAATTGGTCAGGTCTCATAAGCTCAACATTCGTTGGTAGGTTGGTTGGTTGATAGGGAGGCGCATAGGCGCCGAAAACTATCGACCAAGAAGAAAATCTATATATGGATATTAGAGAGCATATGACTGGATTTATTAAATTTTTGCGACTAATCCATATTATATCTAAAACCGCATTTTCAGGTAATGCTGTTCAATTGGAGCGTTCGTTAGAGCAGAGGTACGCGATTAAATTCTGCGTGAAACTCGATAAATCTGCAACAAAGACATTTGATAAGACCAAGCAGGCTTACTCAGATGTTGCTTTTGTAAGAAATGGTGTGTTTCGGTAGCATCAGCCCGTTTTGGAGGGTGGAGAAGAGGTCGCTGATGAATAAGCAAATCCAAAGAGAAAACGACGCTCATTGTCAGCAAGGGCATCGTCCACCGCGATATTTTCCTCCTGTACAAACCGTCAATCCTAAGCTTTAGGTGAAAGTCCTCAAGAGACTGAAACGAAGGGTCAATCGGGTCCGACAAGATATCGTAGCCGATTAGAAGTTGCACCACGACAACGCCCCGGCTCACACCGACTTTCTTGTGAACAGCTACCTAACCAAGACCGACATCCCAAAGCTTGCAAAACCGCCCTACAACCCAGATGTGACCCCCTCCGGATTTTTGCGTTTCCTTACCTGAAAAGGCCGATGAAAGCCAAGCATTTTGAGATGACAGAGAGGATCCAAGAAGCATGCACCTCGGCTCTGAAGGCTATTCCGGAGAATACCTTCCGTGATGCGTTCAATGTTTGAAAATCGCACTGGCAGCTCTGCACCGACGCAGAAGAAGTCTATTTTGAAAGTTTTTAAAGAATTGTTACGATTTTTTAAATCGACTCAGTCCCATTACTTTCCGGACTGACCCTGTAGTACATGGAATTTAAGAGAAGGAATCATTTCGATTTGTAACACTAAACCACACTGTTATTTCGGAAGTATGAATACGTTCGTTAATATATGCCAAACATTTACTGATAATTGCACTGAGAGCCCATCATATACGATATCTGGGTCTAGAAAAGATATAGTCTGATTTTGAAAATATTTAGTTAAGATTTGAGATATACATATCTTTTCGTCGGGAAAATCCTGTTTAGTTTAAAATGACGATATACATGTGTACGGTAAGTAGACGTGTTTGTAGGGTAATCGCCATAATCGCCACATTCCAAACTGAAGCACATGGATTTAAAAGAAGAAAGCAAAGAAGAATAGGTCGAAAATCTGCTGAGGAGTGAGGTATAAATTGCTGAGGTAGGTAGTTAGGAACATTGCCATATGAGGAAATTTGGCAATTAAAGCACCACCTTATTTTACAATCTGTACCAAGTTTGTTTTTTTATTTAAAATAGGCGTTTAATTATGGTACTTTATATTGTTTTTTAACGGCATCTTGTGGGCGTGCCAATAGTAATTTTTTTGTTTGCAATACCAAAGCCCTCAAAGCGCCACGTCCACGGTGTTATCAAGATGTCTCAATTTTCCCTCAAGTTTTCGTTTGCGTGTACGGACAGATATACATGTGTATATTCGCAAATATATATCTATGGTATAAAAATGAGAAAACAATGACCATGATCTATCCACATAAATGATCCACAAGTCATATCTTCCACACCCGTTAATATATGTGTTCACATGATTGAACATATTTGCTTTTGGGGCAACAGAGCAATCATGAAAACAACAAAAAACAAGAATAAAAGTCACCATCTCATTGATATTGATTTTTGTGAGGCTACAGTTTAAGTGAAACAATAACAGTGCAATAACACATTTTCGCCAAGACAAGCAAAATCAAGGTCAAGTTCAAGTCCAAGGACGTGGCATCGTTTCCAGGGGGCACAAAACAACTTTACCTCACACTACTACATAGCTGCAAAATACCATATAATATCAAGACACTGCACACAGAATATGTTTACATGAATGTCGTGTTCACCTTCTACGGCTCCTTTTCCGCCTTCTTCCCGCACTTGCCTTCCTTACGACTCTTCCCACGCTTCGAATGCCGCCCACAGTCTTCGCTTCCAACATCAACTACCGTCCCAACAAAAAGTCTTACAATAACCAAAGCACGCACACAAACCTACACGAGTATATTTTGGCGCTTGGACCGGCAAGGCAACACCCCACAAAAGCGTTTCGCTGTAAGCGCATAAGTAATTGCAAGATTAACATACAAAGAGTGCCAAAAATATTTCCGTCGGAAGTTCGACGAAATTCACACCTGAATGGACGCCACATGCAGACAGTTCTGACACTTCGGAGACGGCAGAAAGAGGTCATCGCCGACCTTGACATCGTATGAGCATTCCGTGGGTGGATTCTGTATTTAAGACGTTGCCGTTAAGACGGAGTGGCCAAAATATGTGATGACACCGTTATTCCTGTTGCTGTTACTGTTGCCGTGCGAAGCCAACTCAACTTCATCAGCAGTTGAGATAGGGAAACCCAAGTTGTTCACATACTCGTACATGCATCCATGCATGGAATGCTAAGAATATCCACTGAAAGGCGGTGAGGGTGTCATCTGTATACAGGGAAAAGGGGAGTTAATGAAGGTCACCAAGTGCTGCTGTGAAATAATGGTCTCAAACCGTTAACTCACATACATGTGTCTGCCATAACCCTGGCGCAAATGTGCCGTAGATAAGTAGTGGTAATTATGCGTAGACGACAAATACTCCATCCATTGTGTGTCACTGAGAAGCAGTCTGGAAGTATCTAGGACATGTATAAACAATTATTGTGTTTGCATGCGATTTTGCTTTTGTAGTATCAAACTAATGAAGAAAACGTTGCTGTTTGGTAGGTTTTTATTAGTTTTAAGCAGAAATATGCGCCGTTTTTAAAACAACTCTCTTTATTTTATTAAGTTAACTCACATATTGGTCGATATATGCGATATAAGCTTTTTAGAATACCCTTCAGCTTCTTCAGCGAATTTTATCTTATCTCTTTGATCAACTGAAAACGGGTTTCACGGAGCGGCAATTTCAGTTTGAGGAACAAGAAAAACTTACACGGAGTCAAATGTGGAGAATACGGTGGTTGATCGATGGTATCCATTGCATTTTGGCTTTAAATTCGGTCATAATCGTGGCTCGATGCGATGCACACTGGTTGATTTCATAGGCCAAAAATAAAAAAATTAAAGTTTGAAATTTACCACAGTTTGTATCAAAGCTATTTCTTAAAATACATTAAAACTAACGGTAAATACATTTTTGATCTATCCCATTCGTAGGAGCTACGAAAAGCGCGAGAAGTGAGACAATAGAAACACGCGGACTGTGCAGTGAAAATAGCTTTAAAATTATCTCTTATAATAAATTAAATTTGCACTATAAAATCGTGCTTAATCCCCATATGTCGAAATGTGTATTGAGAATAAAAGTATATGTTGTATAACAAAGTAGCTTTTATATAATAATATATTGTTTTATTATTTTAAAACAATTGTTTTATAAGAGCCCTTTTTAGTGCTATGTTTTTCTTTATACATCGATTTCAGATATACAAAAAGTTGTGATCCCAGTCTCACCCTCAAATGAATCAAGTTTGTTTATATTAGTTAATGTTTTCTAAGTCTATGCTATTGATTTCAGCTGCAACTTTTTTGCAACTTTCTTTGTTATTCATGTTATTCTACCA
The DNA here is from genome assembly GCA_027475135.1 of Bactrocera correcta. Lineage (NCBI taxonomy): Eukaryota > Metazoa > Arthropoda > Insecta > Diptera > Tephritidae > Bactrocera > Bactrocera correcta. Next base: position 150,771,765 of record CM050325.1, on the reverse strand, counting down.
GGCATGCGATTTTTTGTGTGTTCTTTTTTATAATTTTTGTATTTACGTGTGTATATTTTATTGTTTTTTATGTTTTTTTCATCATACATATATGTGATCTGGTCTACGAAAAGGGGGCTTAGGTGTCAAAAAAAAAAAAAAAAAATTAATAAATGAAAAGAAATTAATTTTTTGACACCTAAGCCCCCTTTTCGTAGACTAGGTCACATATGTATATACATATTGAGCTTTGGTTTTAATTTTATCATTTTCTCACTTTTATCAAATATTTGTTTTATACGTACTTTTATTTAGACACATCATATCATATCATATATTTGGTGTTTAGAAAATGTGTGAAGAAATATCGCTTATTACCGAAGCTAATTTAATAAAGCAGTATCTCAGTATCTACTTATTAGAAGTTTCGATAACAAAAAACTTGATATTAACTTTTTACCCTGCTACGAGTATGATAACATTTTAAAGGAAAAACAGTTTTCCTGAGCAAATAAAGGTCTCAGAATCTGATGTTGAAGTTGAGATAAAAAAAAATTATTGTACCACATTGCCTCACAAATGTATTTAATGAACGGAGTGAGACCTCTAGTTACCTATTATGTATGAATATGTAGCTTTGATGGCAATTATGGTCAGAGCAAATATAAGCAGAAAATTGAAAATAACAATTTGTCGCGACATATGTATGTCCCTGTACAATTGATAATAAAATCGCAAAATGATGAAGATCACAAACAAATTTAGAAAAACTGCAGACCTTCGTCCACCCGCTATTGCCATCCTATTCGAACTCAATTTCAAAAGGAATCAAACCCTAAATACACTAGATTTGTGCTAGATTAACTTCAAAATAGTCCTGATATTATCTTCCTTCGTCAGTCATAACATCGCTCCCTATGTTATTCAATATGCACCAGTTTCAATTAGAGAACTCTCATAAGAATCTGCTGAGTTAAGCAATAAGGACGTGAAGATGTATCGACTCCATCATACCCGAAAGAACAAATTAGGACTTGCTAAGCCGATTGCTTTTGAGCTTAGATCCTTTCATTACCAGTCAAAGAAACTATCATGCAAAAGTAAATCAATTTTATAAGAATCAATTTTTGATTTAGCTGAATAATATTCAAAAAATTCCTTTTTTCGTTCATCAAGTTTTTTAATTTAATATAATTAATTAAAATTTGTTGCCGTCGGGGGTGGCGGAGTGGGAAACGGGAGAGGGAGATTTTAAAAAGCTTTGGCAAAAGTTTCACATTGACATAGGCAGTGGAAGTATTTTTGGCCGCTGATTCCATACAAGACCGACCACTGTGCGATGGTGCATTAGCGTGAAATCCATGAATTTTTCTTCCACAATTTCCGCCATTTTCGATGGATGTTCTCACTCAAATACCTCAATACAGTAAAATAGAACTCCCTCTGTAACAGATTCATGATGCACCCAGCCACCAAAAACAAAAACACAACGAGCATCATCTTTATTTTTGGACGGCTTTGGCGTGGTTTTTTTAGTTTCCGCTCGTTTTTCCTCTCAATTCCTATGATTGTTGACTGGTTTTCATGTCAAACCCTACAGCCATGTCTCACCGGCAGTTATATTGCTCTCCATTAATTTGGGATAAAAATTGCACGATCAAGCATGTTCAAAGATACCTGTTTACGGCAATCTTTTGGCAAAAGGAAACAGGTTTATCGGGACGAGTTAAGCAGAAACGTGTTCAAATCCAAAATATCCACCGAAATCATTCGAAAATATTAGGTCTTCCGAGAGATGTCTAGCTTTTTTGCCATCCTTTTAACACTAGGGTAACAATTTTAAATCACCATTTTCTTCACTTTTTTAATATTTTCATCAGTTGAAGAGGTCGCCGATCGTCCAGAATGAGGCATGTCTTCAACGATCTCTCGACCGTCTTTGAAGACTTTGTACCACTCGTAGGCCTGCGTTTTTGACAAAACTAAATAACTGTAAGCCTTTTCCAGCATTCGTAACTGTTCTGCACGTAAAATTTGATTAGAAATACAAAATTTGCGACCAATTCTTTGGTCGATATTTTTATCCATTGTAAAAATCCCACTGAGTTGTATCCACTTAAGCAGCTACTGTAAACAAACTGACAACTGACTGTTGACACAGTAATTAAGAACACTTTCACCAACTTAGCAAAATACATTTTTTGTTGAAACATAAAAAGTCAACTATAGGTAGTGAGTCCACATATTCGGTACCCAGGAACTTAAACATTTCGGTTCGATTTTTGGTCATAAGATGGCACACCTCAAAAGAACTATTCGTGCAAAGTTTTATTACATTATTTTAATTGCTGCTCGTAGGAATCTCACGTGGCGGATTTAGTTGGAATCAGCGGATCAAGTCCTGAGAAATGTGATTTCATCTAAGGGAAGACGGTGCCACACCCATCGTCCAATTTCAATCGCGGCTCCTTTAAAATACTCTCATACCATATCATAGGTAAATTTTAATGTCTCTGACGTATTTAATTATCGATTTATCGCGCTTTTAGTAGTCTTCAACTGTACCGTTAAGTGGGAGTGGGCGGGATTATTCTCCGATTTTATCTATTTTCACGATATCGTAAGAAATTCTTATAATATTTTCTCTAGGCGAGTGTGGTTATTGTGGCTGCAATGCTTTAGGAGATATGTCCATTAAACCCATTAGAGGGCAGAACGACCCATACCCAATTTTTTTAATTTTAGTCCACATGTGATCTTGCGACTGCGATATCCAGTGCCAATTAAAGCATATGTCTGTGTTTTGTGCTATTTTATGGCAATTATTATGAGCTCAGATGATAAGAAGGTCTCATGAGATCGATTCACTAGTCTTTCTTGTTTTGCAGATAATAAAATACATACACTAATTATATTAATACTATTGAATCGTTCACTAAGTAAGTTCATTTTTAGTGCAATTTACACACGATTTTTTATTGCGTAAAACACTTCATGTAATTTCAATTAGACATATATGGTATACCCCATTTTTATTCTAATACCTTTTGCAGGCACAAAGCTGGTGGCTTTTGAGGCCTGATTTGAGATAGGGTTCTTTCATCCAAAAAGTTTTAGAGGCAGGAACAAGTAATAGTCTGAAAGTGAAGTGAAAGTTTGGAAAATATAGTGGGTGCGGTTGCACATCACATTCAAGCTGCAAAATCTTTTGGCGAGTCATCACACCAGTAAGGGGTCTCGCATTATCGTGGTGGAACACAACATTTTTGGATAACTTCACTGACGTTTGATACGTAAGTCACTTCTTTAATGACAAAGAAAATTATGTTAGATATTTCGTATACTTGTGAATGGTCACGTTAAACAAATTCTATCTTTCAGCAATCTCTAGAATTTTTATTCGACGATTTTCATTGACCAACGGCTTTATTTTACCCACATCAGCTTCGTCCTGTAGGGGCTGTGCTATGTTTTCTGACATTAGGTCAACACATCTTCTAAGTACACATTACATAATTTTTGCGTTTCTTGAACTGAATTTTAGACTTTTGGTAAAAGAACAGTAAAATATACCGAAAAAACTGCTTTCGATCTTCCATGTACGATAGAGCTGCGCTTTTCAAATATCAAAAAATTCAATATGATCACCTGTTGTCATCAAACGAAGTTACTTAGTGAACGACCCAATATATCAGCAAGTAAGGAAGGGTTAAGTTCGGGTCCAAAATTATTATAATCGCGACAAAAAGTACCCGAAATTTGTAAATAAAACGCAAAATATATAATCATTCATCAATAATTATTTTGTCGCCTTCAAAATAATCCAAACTAGATAAAATAGATTTAGCAAAATACATTTTTTTGAAATATCATTTCATAAAACACCTCACATACAATCACCAAAATAACAAGGCACAACCTTCGGGCAGTTACAAAGAATATTTCTAACACAAGTTTTCTGAAGTGAATCAATAATATGTTGATACATGTATATTTATATTAGGTTGTCAAAAATGTCTTGCGGTATTTTCGCTGCTCATTTCACGCGCTAACACGTGTTGGATTGATTGTCGTTTCTTTTAAGTCGTTCGTGAGTTATAGCGTCACAAATATGGAGCAAAATAAAGAGAAACAAGAAAAAACGTTAACTTCGGTTGCACCGAAGCTAAATACCCTTCACAGGTGCATTTCTGTTAGTAACTATGTGTCCAGTTTGTATGGAAGCTATATGCTATAGTAACCCGTTTGAACAAGTTTTTTAAGATTACATTGTTACCTTAAAAAATAATCTATACCAAATTTCGTGAATATATCTTGTCAAATGTGAAAGTTGTCCATACAAGAACTTGATTCCGATTGTTCTGTTTGTATGGCAGCTTTATGTTATAGTTAATCGATCTGAACAATTTCTTCGGACATTACATTGTTGCCTTAGAAAATAGTATATACCAAATTTCGTGAATATATCTTGTCAGATGTGAAAGTTGTCCATACAAAAACTTGATTCCGATAGCTCAGTTTGTATGGTAGCTATATGCTATAGTTAACCGATCTGAACAATTTTCTCGGATATTACATTTTCGCCCTAGAAAATAATTTATACCAAATTTGGTGAAGATACATTGTCAAATGCGAAAGTTTTTATATGAGAACTTGATTCCGATCGTTCAGTTTATATGGCAGCTATATGTTATAGTGGTCCGATATCGGCCGTTCCGACAAATGAGCAGCTTCTTGAAGAGAAAATGACGTTTACAAAATTTCAAAAGGATATCTTAAAAACTGAGGGACTAGTTCGTATATATACAGACAGACGGACAGACGGACATGGCTAAATCGACTCAGCTCAACATACTGATCATTTATATATACACTTTATAGGGTCTCCGACGCTTCCTTCTGGGTGTTACAAACATCGTGACAAACTTAATATACCCTGTTCAGGGTATAAATATGGCATATTTTACAGTGCTACTACGATAAAGGCAAAAATGCATCTCAAGCCGCCAATAAAATTTGTTCAGTTTATGGACCCGATACAGTTTCCATTTCCACCGCACAACGATGGTTTCAACGTTTTCGTTCTGGTGTAGAGGTAGTCGAAGATGCGCCACGCTCCGGAAGGCCTGTCGTCGAAAATTGCGATAAAATCGCTGAATTGGTCGAAAGATACCGGCATAGTAGCAGCCGTAGCATCGGTCAAGAGCTGGGGATGAGTCATCAAACCGTTATAAACCATTTCAATAAATTCAATAAATAATTCAATAAAAATACCGCAAGACTTTTTTGACAAACTAATATATAACGATTTCGTGACATTTGTCCGTGTTAAGCTCCTAATCTACTAAACCGATTTCAGTAAAACCTATCTATTTTGATCCAAAGTAAAGAAAGGAAAGTTTACTATTTTCTTATTAAGCATGTCTTTCAAATTGAGTAAAATGACTCATCCCGGGTAAAAATTAAATCTCAGCAATCACCTAAAGCATTGCGCAGAACAATACAATATTTAACTGGTGAATAAACGTTTGATCATCATGTCACCCATATTCTCGCAGCACCCGTTTTGAGGGGAAGTTTAATGGAGAAAAGCTACAGTTTCTTATTGGTTTAGTTTTAGCAAAATCAAAACTAAGATTATCGATGTATCAATCATTTTAAAAATTAAACCTCATGAACAATTATCTTATGCGCCAGCTTTTTCTGACTTGAAAAATAAATAAAGCTTATATGGTTTAGTACAAGAATTGGGGCCTTAAACCTAGTATCATGATGTGGATGTATACGGCTGACATTAGATGTATACTTACATATGGGGACAGCGCTAAAGAAACAATACAACATTAGAAAATTAAATGGAATATTAAGAGCAGCATGTGCAGGTGTTACATTCAAGTCATGCGAGACTGACGCGCTTAATGTGGTCCTGCATTAACTTCGCATAGACATCTATATTCTGAAAATAGCAGCATGTTCTGCAATAAGAGTAAAATAATTGGGTGGTTGGAATCAGAAGAACTATGGACATAGTGATATCCTAAACCAACTCACCGTTAATAAATCAGTCAACATTCTCACAATACTGGATTTCAATAGATACTTCCATGTGAGCATAGCTTCCAGATGGACAATGGAAAAGGGACATAATAGGGCAGGAAGTTACCATCGCAGTCTATACCGAGGGTGAGGAGTAGGAACCGAAGTATATTCTGATAATCTGAACACTTCTCTCTCTATTCGTCTACCGAACTCGGCTAGCATTTTTTATACATGGATAACCAGGTGACACTCCTGGCCTTGCGTCGCCCATGACTAATACCAGCATAGTCCTTAACTGCAAGGAAGTACTGAGCTCACTAGAAGACAAGTTCCAGCTAGACTTGGTCTGGGTTCTCTGCCACAGGAACATTTTCGGCAACGAAAAAGCAGACGAGTTGGCAAAGGCAGGAGCTTTCCTAAAAGAATATGAGGTCGATATACAATTTTAACAAGTTGCAAATAACAGATAGAAAAATATAACAAAATGCAATATAACTAAACAGTTATAGCCAATATATGACAAGAAAAGAACTAACGACTTATTAAATAATAACAGAAATAGTTGGAAATAAGGAAATAATTTTCCACTTTCTCTGTGAATGCCCAGCCCTCAGCAGCTCGGATCGGACCTTATAAAACTTAATTTAATATTAATTTGTGACCAATTTTTTATACTGACACTCAGGACACAGCCTAAAATTTTTCTGTATCCATTTTCAGTGCTAACAGCAATGCTCGCTCAATTTTTAGATGATGTTGTTATTGTTGTTTCAGGCGAAGCCCATTCGAATCATTATGGCCACCAAATTATATAAATACAACGCAGCGTACCCCATTCCAAGTCCGCTCATGTGACCCCACTACTCTACTCCCTCTTATCGCCACTTGACTCTGCTTATCCCCCACCCACCAGCAGAGCGATGATGTTATTATAACGCAAACTTTCCCGATCACATAGTAATACCCAAAAAAATTACAAAAAGCATCGAATACACGCACGTTTACAAAAAGACAAGCTCAAATGGAGCAGCTTGGTATTTGACGCGCTACTTTATATTGTATGAATGAATGTGCACATGTGTGTAGATAAGGGTAAACGTTAACCCACTCTTCCCCAGCCTCTGCCCCTCCTTTGGTGTTTCGTTGTTTTTGCAAATTTTTTCTTGTTTCCTTTATATTTCATATGGGTTTTGTTTTTGGATTTTTGTTGTTTTAACGCCGCCAAAAAACTACATGCCACCCAACAAAAACGAGCATCATTGGTGGCATCATCACGCACGCAAAGGCCTATCCCGCATTGATGGTCACCCACGTCTCCCGCTGCACATCACGCGTTGACTTGCAGCTCCGGTTTCGTTGCATGCAGCAGCGCGGCAGAGTGTTGTGCCTTCGTAGTGCGTTGGTAATATGTACAAAAAAGCCACGCCTGCAATGCAGCTCTTTTCTCATGCCTGTTGGAGTGCTTTTTTGGAACTTTTTGGCTATTTTATGCCTTCTCGCTCCCTATCATTGCCGTCGCAGGCTATCTGCAACAGCGCGAACGCCAACTCCCCCAGGATAGCGCTGCTCTAGTATATACGAAATTTTTGTTGCACAACTGTCCCATGCCTGCACACTCCTTCAGCCCACCGTACATTTGTGTTTTTCTGTTTCGAGCCTTTTTTGATTTTTTGGTATGGTTTATTTGTATTTTCCATGATGAGGGTTTATTTTTTCGTCGATTTTTTGTTTTTGCACACAGGCAGATAATTACATTTAAATAAAATAAAAATTTCATGTTGCTTCTTCAACATCACCAATGGTCACAACCACTCCCGCCCGCACCAGCGCTGACAACGGCCTCGGCGTGTGCCACCAACCAGTTCAAGTAAGCCGCCTGGGCGTATGAGCAACCGCATCAAGCTGCTGGCCAAGTGATGGGGTCCTTTTTGGTTGTTGGCTTTGATGCCGTGTTGTTTTATAATTCATTCCACAGTGGTACTTTGACATCGAGCACAGCTACAGTTGTGTGCGTGCATATGCAACTCTATGCCTCTGAGCGGCATGCAACCGGCCACCAACCGTTATGCGTGTGAGAGTATGCGGTGGCGAGAACGCGATGGTAAGGGAGGCGCGTATTAGCATTTGCTGAGGTGTTGGGCGCTACCAGGTCTGTAAATGTCTATTGCTGGACGCATTAACATTCATGCTATGTCAATTTATTACAAAATCTCTTTTTTCACCTTTTTGCAGCATCGAATTAAGTTTGCGCAAAGGTACCGTAAACAAATAGTACAGCTAATTTTTACCTTTTGTTCAGTTTTTTTATAAATAATTTTTTCGTCAGCTTAACGCGGAGTCTCTGACTGCAACATAACTAATGCAAAACTTGCTACTGGGACTTGCAACAAATCACTAAATTTCTTAAGCGGCCGAGGTACTGAGAACTGCCGCAATCTATTGGGACTTCATTGCCTCCGAGCACTAAAATTCGCCGCAGATATGCAGCATGCTGATTGTTCCACCAGTGGCGGAGCTGAACATTTGCTTATTTGCCACGCTTTAGCGTTGAGAGTTCTAAAGCCAAAATCAACTACTTTACGAGTAGGTCTTCTACTATACTGTTGCATTTCGGTTAATGCAAACCAGCAAACTTCAAAGCGGGCACACCGTGAATGAATGGTGAAGCGGTTTGGGCGTGTGCGCGTTACTGTCGCAAATATTGGAGAATTCTAGCAGTGGTGCATGCAAAACAAAAAGATTGTGGTGCTTGCTTTCTAAAAGCCGCAGCTAAAACAGCACGAAACATAGTTGCAGGCGTTGTAATGGACACACTTTCACACTCACACCATGCCACATGCGTTCACATCCAAAGACAAGACAAAAGTTTGTCATAAAACAACTGCTCTTCTCCCTGCGTTGCCATTCCCTGCCGCCACACCGCTTTGTTATAATTAAAATCATGTTAGAACGCTTTGAGTTCCACTGCAAAGTACTGCAAGCCTAGCACAGCGGTGCGAGACGTTGCACATAACCAAGCCTGCAATTGCAATTAAAGGCCCAAAGCAATCGGCTGCGCTCGGCTATGCACAAAATACGACAACACCAACTTATAGAAATTAAACCGAAATAAGTGCCGAGAACTGGAATAAAAATGTTGCACAAAGCTCTTTTCAGTTTAGCATTAAAATTGCTGCTTTGCTTTTATATATTTTATTTCACGCTCGTAATTACGGTTACAATTGTTTCCTTTTAAATTTTTTTTTTTTTTTGGTGTGCACTGCACTAAATGTTGCTCGGAGAAATTGTGGTGGCATGACAGTTTTTTTATTGCGACTTAAGCCATTTTTCCCTGTTTCATGGAGGGAAATTTTTTTATGTTAAGCATATTTGTGGACTAAATGCATCATTCTACCTTTATTTGCAGTATTAAATATTTATGCATCGCGATTTCAACATCAATTTTACAAAGGAAGACTGAAACTGATGAATGGCTTATGTCCGTAGAGCAACTCGAACAATCACGCGTTCAAACATCCCCTGTACTCACAATAAATTCTAGTGCTAATATATTCTCTAATACATATTTTTTTGTGATGAAAACATGAAGTAGAAGAATGAATCTACATCCGGATCGTTTGATTTTAACTCTATATTTTACGTTCACAAATTTTTCGCAGTGTACGAAACAAATTTTGATTTCCAAACACATTACTTTGCGTTTGCCGTTTGTCAGCCGCTTAGAGCGATTTGAGTGCATTAAAATGCACATGCAACTTCAACTTCAAAGGCTGTCAAACTTCTAAATATTGCTTTGAGAGTGGAGGGTTGACAACTTTCTTTTGTCTTTAGCAGATTATTGAACCAAAATATAAATGCAATATGAAGACTTGATGTACTATGTAGTATGTCTTCAACTCATGATTATTTACATAATCTAAAATTGCATTAGACAAATAGATATCTGCAAAAAAACAATTATGATCTGGTAACCTGCGAAAACAATGGTTGGATAGTTGTGTTTTTCTTCTGAAAACAAAGTTTTATTTATACGGAGGTAAAATATATTTTAGTTATTTCGTGCGTTCTAAGAAGGAGGTGGAATCTGCTCAATCTCCTAATTAATCTGAACATAACAAAAAAATAATTCAAATCTCGCTAACTGGTAGTTGATGATCCACACTCTATTTATATATTCTTACTAATATTGATTTAATTAAATTAAATTTATTAATTTCAATGCTTAAACATCTTAGCATTGCCGTCTTCGTACAGACCAATGACTATTCTACCCTATCTTTCTAAAATATGTGAAAAAGTGTTATTATCAAAGATGACTCCTTTCCTCCACGAAAATAATATAATGCAAACGCAGCAATTCGATTTTCACCCAAAACATAGCAGAATAGAGCAAGTAAATACAGGGTTTATCCGGAAAGTAATAGGACTAATTTTCTTCCGCGCGACTGTATTTCGGAGCGTGCTCGCACCGACTGGATTCGATAGAAGGCGTTCCTAGCTAACGAACGAGCGGCTGGTTTGTTGTCTCCGAGCACCTGGAGAGTCAAGACAAACTTTTCGGGCGACGCGTTTCTTGAGTGGTGCAAGCCGAAAATGCAGCATTCGTTAGAGCAGAAGTATGCGATTAAATTCTGTGTAAAATAAGAAGCAAGCAAGAAATGGTGTGTTTCGGTAGCACCAGGTCTTTTGGAGGGCCACGAAGAGGTTGCTGATGAAGACCGGGAACGACGCTGATAAAAACACGTGACTTCGAGAAACTCCGACAACGTGACTCGTGTGTGCAAAGTTTTGAACTCAGATCGTCGATTACGAATTTGTTTAATTTCCCAGATGTTAAATTTATCAAAATCTGTGGTTTATGACATTGTGACGGAATACTTGAACATGGTGCTCATTGACGACCAGAAATTACGGCGAGTGGAAGTGTGCCAAGAAAATTTGAACATGTGTGAAAGTGACCCCTAGTTTTTGAATAAGGAAATCACAGATGACAGGCTGACATTTTTTTGTTTTCTTGCCTGAAAAGACCTATGAAAGGCAAGCATTTTGAGACGACAAATATAATATTTATCAAAAATATTCTATCTAAAAATAGACAATTTATGGTTAAAGTAGCAGATTTCATATCTGATAAACGACCGATGAAGGATGGTTTGCCACAAGGTCCAACTCTATACAACATATATACAGTAGATCCTCCAATAGCTAATAATGTATTGACATAAACTTTTGTGGATCACACATCTTTAGTTAGCCGTAACAAATGCCGAGCTATTCAAACACGGCGGCGAAGAACTGATAAGGAGCATGCATCAGCTTCTTTGTAAAATATGGGAGAAGTAAAGTCCTCTCTCGACGAACGAGTCACTCATTATTTCCGTCCTGCTATATGGTACAGAGACATGGATAGGCTGAGAAGTCGACATTGCGAGTTTATTTATTTATATACTAGCTGACCCCGCAGCCGTTGCCCTGCGTGAATTTATGTGTTTTGAAATGAAAAGAAAGTTAAATTTATATTGCGTTGAAAATCGTTTATTTGCGATTTTTCTAATTTTTTTTTAATGTAGCGCAGCTTGATAAACAAATTTTTTTGTTTTCTGTTCTGGTGCATAAATATGCAGAGAAGATGGGTTTCCAACTCGTGAATACGCCACGTATATCTGGTCGTTTGAAGAACATGGCTTTTCTAGATTTATGCCACACTTCTATCTATCTATCCTTTTGTCCTGTTGATTGCCATCACAAACGCAATTTTCTCTGGAAACGGAATATGTTTAAAATGAAATTACTGTCCCCTTATATTCGGTAACTGCGTCACAATTATTGGGGTTCTTTACACAGTTTCGGTGAATAAATGAAGATTGTGAAACATACTAATGACAGATCTAACTTTGAGATGCAAATTATGCTGCGGTATTCCAAGCCTATCCAAAGAATTTAGAAATTCCGCTGCTTAATTCGCGGCTTTGTCTTCATTGACAAGACGATCGAACGATTTGTATGAGCGCAAACCCTTCTGAATTTGACTTTGAATCTTCCAGTTTAAGTCATTAACATAGGTATTTTTGGCAACTAAAATTGCGCGCACTCTCAAGCAATCGCAGTTATGACAATTTGCCATTGTTTGGGATAAACATGATGAGTTCTTTCGTTGAAGTGAATTGACAATAGGCAGGAAAAAAATTTATATCAAACCAATGGAAGTATCAATCGGAGTTTGCCCATTTCCACTCATCAGCGAATACAATGTAAAATGTCATCGACAATATTATTTTTTTCGTAACCCTTAATTGACGGGAATTTGAAGGATGATATGTCGAAATGATCTTCGCGAAAAGTATTCGAACTTCAGTGGCATGAGGAGTAGCTATCGCATCGTCCATCATTTGATTTCCAGTAATTGTACTTGCTGGCTTGCAAACACTCTACCATTCACAGTACGCAATGACTTAAATGAAGTTGAACCGCGAGGCGCACCATAGTCGGAAAACTTTCGTGAAATGCAAAAGTAAATATCCTACAAAGCGCTTTATTGCAGTTCACGTATCGACCCATTTGATACTTACTGATCTCATCTCATTCAAGGCCAATAATCGCAATGTTGTCAGTGATTTCACCAAACTGTAATACTCAAGTTTTGAATGTGAATTAGACAACAGTGGCGAATATAGTACGATTCATGTGATGTCAACTTCGATATTCACTCCTCTAAATTGAATGCTAAATGTTCTGCCATTGTCGTCTGGTGACCGACGCAGACATAGCGGATATCCATCATTTCCAGTTTGCGTTTCCTAAAGAAATTCATGTGGATAGTGTTTCGTGCATATATTGTCAGACATACAAAGCGAAGAAGGATTGTGGTGTTCGCAATGTTCATGAACCATATTGATTTTTACCACTTCGTATTATTCTGGATCTATCTCTGGATCAGGAATTTACGAAAAAAATATTGCATCAATTTAATCTAATGTAACCACCATCCACCATCCAAAAAAGAAGAAGCGGTAAACCTCTTTTTTGTCCCTCAACAGAGTACATCCAGCATCTAACAGCACGTTGATTTAAGATAAAGTCCATCAAACATCGTAACTGTTGATTGAAAAGTCGTGTTGTGACATCGTGACATCGTGACGATCGCTGAGTGGCTATCGCGGTCCATAATTCAGCACGTACTATATTTCATCGCATCCTGGGAGTACTTCCTGAATTGCCTTGCCTTAGGCTGCCATAAATTGATGCCAAACAGAACTCGACCCCTTCGTGGCTTCGCAACAAATTTCAATCTGTAATTGATCTCTTTAGTTTTTACTGAATAATATTCAAAAATTTTTCTTTTGAATAGCTGGATTAAAAAAGCAAGCGACCAAAATTGAACGATTCAAATGATTTACAAATAAAATATTGAAAAACAAAATTGAAAAAAATTATATGAAAAGAAATTATTTTTGGGATTGTCCAATTTTCGACTTTTCTTAATTAAAAGTATAAAGTATTTTTATTTCTAAACCTTCCCCGATCCACAACGAACACATTAAAAAAACAATTATCAAATTTGGTTCGTCGTATGAAAGTTATGAGCGTGCATACTTACATTTTGGCGATTCATTTTTATTTATATAGATTAAATATTTTATTTCAAACCTTCGAAAATAATAAAAAGTAGAGTAAACATAAAAATGTGTTCGGTAGATTTTGAGAGCTATGATCGTTTGTTTATTCGGCAAGACGAAATACTCTATCAAACATAACAGTTCGCATGCGATTGGACTCAGTTGTTGAGATTCATAACTTTGAATTGTAATAATTTCGATCTTGGAAACAGCGTAAGACACCATATCCTAACAAAGTTGTTCAGCTAAAATCCGAACGCAGGCATATCTCTTCGCAACAGGTGCACTTTGACTAAGATAGCAAATTGAAACAATCGACCTGGCTTAAAGTATACATATGCATATAATATATTCTAAATACAATAATTGAATGCTACACCGATGGGTGTGGATATGAGTACAAATACTGTTGTAGCAAAAATACAAAACGAATTTTCGGGATGGATGCGCCTTTGTACAAGAAAGGTTCTGTCAAAGATTTTGGTCCTTCCGTTGCAATTTTACAAATACATTTCGGATAGGAACGGGGATTATGCTACAAATTTGTCATCCATTTCCCATTATGTGAACCCTACCATCGGCAGCATAGTTCCGAATGTCCACATAAAATTTAGAACAATAGACTCGAATCTTCAACTATATTCAGGATTCAGCATTAGATGCGGACCCCATGCCACCATTATCCCCCACCACAACCTAATTACTCTCGATTTCGCCATTCACCACTAGCCTCATCAAAAGTGCAACACATACACCAACATGCCAGAACAACACACACAGATGAGTAAGACGCTCTACCCACTCCCCACGTTGGAAGCCAAGGGCAAGAAGGCCTGGCCTCGCTTGGAATATCCCAATTGGCGCCACGTAGCGAAGAGAAGAAACGACTGGCGCGCTGTTGTTGACTCGGCTATAATCGCGTAGCGGGTCTACGCCAGTAAAGAAGAAGAAGAAGAAATTTTGAGATATTGATCATTTGTGGGATTCGGTAAGATCGGACAACTATATCACATATCTTCCATAAAACCAGTTGTTCAGATTTTTAAACTTTGTCTTAAAAATCGATGGCTTGAAACCGATTTCAGACCCATAGTTTCTTAAGCAAAGTTGTTCATAATGATCCGTAGAGCATTTCCCGCACACACAACTTTATAGAAAAATAAACAATCGACCTGGTTTAAAGTATACATATGCATATAATATATTATAAATACAATAATTGAATGCTACACCGATGGGTGTGGATATGAGTACAAATACTGTTGTAGCAAAAATACAAAACGAATTTTCTGGATGGATGGCCTTTGCACATTTGTAAGTGTCTGTTCAAATGTTATACAAATAATTTTCGGTAGCCCCTGAACTGTGGCCTTCCGTATTTTATTGGTTCGCGTCACAAAACATTTGAAAAATAAACTAATAATCACAATTTTTCATCCTTCCCATTATGTGAACCCTACCATCGGCGGCATTGTTCCGAATGTCCACATAAAATTTAGAACAATAGACTCGAATCTTCAACTATATTCAGGATTCAGCATTAGATGCGGACCCCATGCCACCATTATCCCCCACCACAACCTAATTACTCTCGATTTCGCCATTCACCACTAGCCTCATTCAAAAGTGCAACACATACACCAACATGCCAAAAACATACTCATTTATAAACACACACAGATGAGTAAGCACGCTCTTACCCACTCCCCACCTGTTTCCGCAAGCCAAGCGGTCGCATTAGAAGCGGTCGCAAGTGTGGACGCGGCTTTGCACACCCTTTATCGATCCATGACACAATCAGGCCCCTGCAATATGCGAGAGTGTGAAAGCAGAAGTAACTGCGCACTGAACTTATTCTAATTCGACATACATACATACACATACATAAGCGGCGACAAAGTGACCGGGTCAGATGGGAAGTGGAGGTTATTAATTCTAAAATGTAATGAGCAAAAATTTCACTACTCACTGGCGAAAATGATATGATAAGGTTGTCGGCGAGAAATGACTAAACATAAAAAACAACAACAACTCAGGGATCAGCTAGCATCGCGACCGCGGCGGCCGCAGCGTCGCATCGTGCGTACGGACTGCTGCCACGCTGGCTTGACCCAACTCAACGGTTATAAATGCACGTCGCCGAACCCCAAATGAGGTTCAGTCAGTATTCCTGACAAGTGTGTGTACATCTGTGTCTTTACCTATGCCCATATTTGTAAACATGCGAGTAGTTACGCGGACAAAAAGAGCTGTGTTAAGGACAACAGACCGCGTTGAGGGACGTGTACAGCAGACAATGATTTCGTAAAAGCCCTAATGAATGGGGTAAACTTGCGACCGCTGACCGCATGTAAGCCCTTCGCCGAGAAAAAAACATCTGCATGCATATCTGTGCTCTGTGAGCAACCCAGCGTGCATGTGTGTTCGTTTCTGATGTTGCCTGGAAGCTCCACTTTCTAATTAAGTCTGCTTAGATAGCGCGAACGCCGTGCCAAACCAGCGCCTGACGTAGCACGAACTCGCAAAATAACGCACTCGTATCCAAAGATACCTAATACCTTCGCTACACAGGGGAAATGTGAATACATAAAACGCAAATAAATTATAGAGGAAATAAAAAACTGGAAAAAGCTGCAAAACCTAAAAAGCAAATTAATTTGTGTATATGCATATATGCCCACGTGTGCGCTGATGCACTTGGATATATAGTATACGTATATGTACATATGTACATATATACATGTATAAATGTTAAATTCTCAAATCGCGATATTACTTGCGAGGATTTAAAAAAAAATTGCACAAACCACGCCGATAAATGTATTTCAACAAAAGTTGTTAATATATTTCTTAATTCACCTGCTTGATTTTACACGCTTACCCGACCTACTTTATATATGTATTTACGTACATTACTAGTCAGCGTCTGAAACCCATTGCAAGAACGATTTTTACTGCAGAACACTTTCTTGTTGCCAGCTATTTAATGGCATCCTAAGAAGCTTTTCTATTGCATTTGCTTATGTCGGTGAGGAAGGCAACCTCCCAGGCATAAATGTCCGCTTCGGATGCAACGACATCAGAATGATGACATAGCTAATTGCCCTGCACTGTGGAACTTACACATATTCGAATATTTTCATACATATATTGCTTACAAATCTAGGGGGATAGGGGCGAATTGTTTGGCTTGTCACACCAACTTAGCAATCAAATCACTTCTCACCGCTGTAGTGTGCTCCGCAGCTCTTCTCCACATTTATGTATCTTCACCTCATCAAAGCCTTCATCCACCACTTTTACTTGCAACGCATTGCGCCTGCAATTGCAACCCTTCAGTGATCTCATCTTACCCGTTTTGTTCTCGTACCAATCACCTCTGTTCAAATGCCTATTTATCTGTCTAGAACTGTGAAAAGTGGATACAAAACTTGTTTGCTTACTTTCAGGCAGACAGCAATTGTCTAAACTTTAAATTGTGAAGAGAAATATTTGAAGCGGGATATTTGAAGCGGGGATGTCACATCCATATGAGATATTTGCTTACGTAGAGCGGTACTCCCTTAACGTATGGTCCAGAAAATGGTATACTAAAACTTAATTTAGAAACCTTACGTACACTAAAGGCCCTTCGAAATACTTGTAATGTAAATTACATACATCAGCTGACACATAAAAGTTTGACACCAACAACTTAGTGTTAAATATGCTACTCTTTCTTGGAAAACTCTGTTTGCTTCCCTAAACAAACAAGAATTATGCATACACTTGGATATAGCTGGCATTCTGAGAACTTTAGGAAGACCTTTGACAGAGACCTAGAAACTCGGCTCTAAAGATGACCCAGCACCGCAACACAAGGTAGTTAGTCACTCTGCTTTTCTGAAAGCATTCGACATTCGACATTCGTCTTATATTGCTTATTTCCAACAAGTGCATGTTTACTAAAATAGACGACTGGGCTTGTGCAGATCCATACGTAAAGCTTACTTTTCAGAATACATACTTGTGTCCTCTAATTTAGAGTCACAAGAGAAGTGGTGAGAAGTTCATTTGGGTGCTATTTTCAAATTAAAAAAATGCTCAAAATAAATGAGAAAAAACGCTCTAATTTGGCAAAATGTTTGGAAAGTACCCAAAAATGTCAAACACACATACATATGTATATGTGTGCGTGTGTGAGCACTTTAATACGCAAAGCCAATAGAAGGAAATAATTCGGGCTTAAAGTTCAACTTTTTTCTGCTGATATTACTATGAATGTGTTGTTGATGGAATATCCACGGGTGTGTATTTGTGGGTACAAAATACACAAAAGTTGCACAAACAATTCGGAAACTCACACCCGCATAAGCCGATGTAAAAGTCGCCTTTGTGTCGGACTTTTAGGACCACATTTACCTAATGACTATGAAATTTCTATATCTCGCTGCGTTGCCACACATACGCGATTGCTTTAATTCCAAAATTAATTTCTATGAGTCTCGTCTAACCAGCTCCAGCAGACGGAAACTACCACCAATTTAGCATGCTTAGTATGTGTGAATATAGGTACATACATACGTAAATGTGTTCACGGCAGTGCTGTATGTTTGGTCTTCGCTGATGCACATTCTGCGCGAAAGCCTTCAAATTGCTGCACATCCTGCCGGGCTCTGACGAACGGCAAACAAAGACATCTATTTTTTACACTTTTTCAGTTTTCCTCTGTGGCCATACTATTTCTTTATTTTCGATGTGACACATGCATAAGTGCCTCATCAGTGGGATATTGTGACGGCTGTTCCTTAAAACAAAGCCTGCTTTCATGCCTTCTTGTCTGCATTCTTCGCTCCTCTGTTTGTTGCGTCCTCATGCTTTACAAATTCACTTTTACTTCTGAGTAGACTTTTGTCCAAAGATGACAGCCATCTAATATTTGCTCTCATATCCATTCACCTCCTTCCCCATCTCTGCACTCTTTCTAATTTTACCCCATCAATTGGCAGTTGACTTCATTCCGGGCAGTGTCTGGTCTCTAACTTGCACTTTCTGGCAGCCAGCTTTTGTTTCTTCAAGTAGTCAATAGCCGCTAGGCAGCTGGTTGGCCACGGAAGATGCTATCTGCTGGTTCGCTTTGTCAAGTCAGGGCTAAATGCCTAGTTGAGATGATAGTATCTAATTTTTTTTCGAGCACTCGAATACTGTAGCAGTAAAATAAATTTTGTTTTCCTTGTTTTCGTACCGGCTGGATTCAATTTTATTATATGTATATAATCTTTCATATATCAGAATTATAATAATTCCGTAAAACGACAACACAACTGAAAGAACTCCCGAAGGAATGGCAACTGAATCGTTCATTTCTTTCATTGAACCTAAGAAATGCGAAATGACTCTTTTAAAAACATTTTCCCTTCCATCAAGTACCATTTTCAACTTGAAAGATATTTTAGCAAGAAAAACTTTCTCATCAGAAAAGTCTGTTGGTATCATTCAGAAACCAGTTCATTCTCGGAGATATCGGCCTCTGAGTAATTTTTCTTCTGAAATTATTAAGAATTTTAATAGTTGTTCTCGAAATACAAGATACAAGATTTTATGAGAAAAAGTTGAAAACACTACGTACATATTTGACGAAATACCAGCGCACCATCTAGCTCTGGGATCGTATGATCAGTCAAAACGGTTGTTTGAACAATGTTGTCGACTTGATATTGATCGGTCTATTTGAATAGTAGCGATATGCTAAAGTGGACCGATATCGATGGTTCCAACAAACAGCTTCTTGAGTAGTAAAGGACGTGGGAGAAATTTCATACTGATATCTCAAAATAAATTTAATTATTATTTTTTTTTTTTTTTTTGTGGTACTCCAAGTGGACCACCTTTAAGTAACTACGTGATAGGATACTTGTCTTATGGAAAATATCCGTTTTGTCAAAATAATAAAGACAGATTTCCATTAAAGAACACTGTAGCCCTAATTTTCGACCAGCCAGTTTCTAAAATGAAGAATTCCAAATCTTCATCAAACGAGTATCCAACCCACCTCACATAAATACGTACGCGCATATGTAATTAGAAGCAGTTACTTCGCAGTAGTAGTAGAGACAGCATTCATATCTTAAGAAATTTTAGGCTCGAGTTGCTTTGTTGCTGAAAACACATTCACCTCCTGCGTCAGGTTTAATTGCACACGAAAACACCCCAGCAAAGGCAAAAACACTTAACACGACGGCGACATGCACTTGAGTGCACAAAAGGACCCACATGCACTTGCCACACACCAACACATCTGCACACACGTCGCCCACGCCACCAACCACTCATTGTGCAGCGTCCTTTCAAAACCTCACACCTGCGCACCTGACTAGAGCTCGGCAAGCGAGTGCTTATGTACTTATGTGCATATGTGTGTGTATTTATTCTGGAAAAAGCTCGAAGGGCCACTGCGAAGCTTGCAATGCAGTGCGGCGATGATTTCTAATGCAGCGACGCGTTATCTAGTTGCAGTGTGGGCAGCGCCACTAAGACGGGCAGTGGGGGACATCCTGGCATAGAATTTCAAAGGTTATACATGTGCACACCACTCTGCGCCTGTGTTTAGTTGAGCTTAGGGGAGCGTTCTTTTGATAGAAATGCAACCGGAAGGAGCTGGCTGAAAGTGAAACGTTCTGTCGGCTGTGGCTGCATTCGAATGCAAGCGGCGCCTGAGATGATTGAGGTAGGGTAATGTGCTGAACGCCAGCAGCAACGGCAGCTGCGACGTATTTTTCCACTATGAAAAAGGCCAGTGTCAATCGGATGCTCACTAGTGACGCTGCAGCGCAAAAATAAACGGTCGGCGTTAACGCTGACGCTGCCGCTGCCATGAAGACAGCGCACTTGCAGGCAGTGAGCGGCTTCATGAGTGGAATTCATCATGGATAGGACAAAGTTTTGGCCGGAGTAACAATGCTTATATTTGAAGGGTTCATATGCAGATCGTGACGCGAAGTGTAAGACGGCAGGCAGTGACTGCATGGAGCCCACTTGAAAGGAGGCATACTTTCCGCCCGAATGCCTTTTAATGCATCTCCACCAGCCGACAGCTGCTAGGGAGCTATTGTGCTTGCATGCCCTTTTTTGGGGTTGCGATCGTCTTGTGTGCACTCGTCAACGCGTCATGCGTCCTTAGCGGCATGTCCTTCAGACGTTGCAGCAGACATGTCTGCTGCGACACGATGCGCTCATTAAACCGGTCCACCAGTGCGCGCATACATGTTTTACAGGCAGCAAAGGGTTGATAGTGCAAGTGCATTCATGGCCAAGGTGTCGAAGAAAGAGAAAGTGGAGGCCTTAAGTACACACCCATACACACGCGCTTGAGCAGCAATGTATGTATGTCGGTTGGTAGTTTATGCATGCTTGCATGTGCCTTAAGTCGGAGAAGAGCTTAGCGAGGGGAGATGGGGCACGGTGTCGCTATTAGCAACCCCTAAAATCTCTTACAATGCAAGTGATGCGTTCTGCGATGTGGTTGTTGTTGGTGACCCATGTTGGCGATTGAACGCTCACACGCGGCAGAAAGTGAAAAACTTTACAACTCGTCTGAGCAAACAAGGCGAAAGCGAAAGGACCCACAAATGGGATATGTTAATGACGACTTTTGAGTGTTTTGAACATTTATTTTCCCATTTTTGATTCTTTCTGTTCGCCCTTTCCTTCTCTGCAGCAGTTATGGGTTATTAATATTGTTGCAAGCACTGCTTAATGGCGAAAGAAGAAGAAGGCAAAAGTTGCAATTAAAGATGGAACTCGACACAGCCGACTTTAAGTCTATTTTGTACCTATAAGCGAGATATATTGCATGAACGCTAGATGGCCATTTCCCCTCGCCACGCGCCCTTATCTACTACGCGCATGCATCCCTAATAACAAGGTATTGGAAGTTCGATCGAATGGCGCAGCTATTGACGCTTTAATATTGCGAGGGGAGGCCGCTTTACGACGCCACCAGAGGTTGCAATTGTAAAAACCTCGAATAAAACCGAATTATACTTGGCGCACTAATGTCCTTTACGATTTCATGCGTCCTTTCTTGCAGGCACATGCCTTAGAGTTTGAAATTGACGACTATTGTGCTCTGTTGACGCTTGGGTACTCGTGCTGCTCTCCATCCTCCCCCGTCGTAGTTAGGGGGTGGGCGGCTCGATTAGGCGGTCTCATGTGTGCCATGCCGCACTACGCTCGCCATAAACAGTTTCTCATTTGTCGCCATTGTTTAGAATGAATGAGCGAAGCGCTGCTAAGGCGCTGGGCACGGCGGAAAGCGTATTATAGAAGGTTGTTAAATTTTAATGCGCCTATATCGATATGCGTGTGCGGCAGATCTATAAAATAAAAATTCGCGCTTACCGTTACGTGTCAAAGCGCCGCTGCGTGCTGTTTGGGCCAAATTCGAAGTAAACTCACACACGCACTCCCAAAGCTTATATGCGACAAACTGGAGGCGAGATTAGGCCAAGCCGAGGGGGACCACCAATCTCTCACCGGCGTTTCGCTTTCTATGACAACGGGCGCAGCTGCATATTGCCTACTCGTGGAATATTGAAATGCACGCGTACGAACTTTAAAAATTGGAACTAAATATTCAATGACTTCAGGCGACGATTGCCTTGCACTAGGATCGCCGCTTTGGAATCGAGTTTAAAACTTGAAACTTTTGAAGTTCACAATGTCAGTTTTAACACTAAGCAGTACACTGGCCTTTTGGGAACATACCAAGATTAATTTCTATTTCAAGGCAAAGCGTTCAGGGTGAGGCAAGAGTGAGCTGTGAAAAAGGACCTAGCAACAAGTAAAAAACATACACACATACTATTTGAATGTCAAATGCAAAATGGGACACCGTTATTTCTTGGAACTGAAATAAGTTAAGTTCTGCGTTTTAATTTCAACAAATGTTCATTGTATATTCATCGTGTGTTATATTTAAGTGTTTTGTGAAATGGCTCCGCGCGGAAGGCAAACAAATTTCGAAGAGCGGCAATAAATTGTGAAACTTCATTCTAAAGGGCTATCAATTCCAAAAAAAATCTGGAAAACCCCGATCCACAATGCAGAATATTGTGACGCGATATATCAAGGAGTTTCGTTTGGCCAACATAAGTAGGGAAGGTCAAGGAAAGAAACTTAATATCCATGATGAGCGCCGAATATTGAAGGAAGTGAGATTTAATCCTTTTGTTAGCGCTCCAGAATTAAAACTTTTTGCTGTAAAACAGCTTGAAAAAACAGTCTGCGCAGAAACAATCCGTAATGTGTTACGTTCCAATCATTTTCGCGGTCGAATTATGAGGAAAAACCCATTTATCAGCGTTAGAAACAAAGCAAAGCAGAAACTTTTTGGAATACGGTAGGACAATTTAAAGTTAACTAATGTGTTAAATTTGACTAAATATTTGGCTTTATAGGTTTTATTTACTGATGAAAGTAAATTTAATTTACATGGTTCTGATGGCAGGAGCTATGTATGGAGAAAACTGAACACAGAATATGAACGTAAAAATACACGTGCCACAATAAACGGTTGTGGTTCTGTGATGATTTGGGGCTGTATGTCCAGCGCATGAGTGGAAAACTTAACATTTTTCGAGGGAAATATGAATAGGTTTTCCTATCTTGATATACTAAAGGCAAATGTTAATACTATGTTCGGACCGACATTGAAAACATTTTGAAAACACATTTGTATGTTGTGGAATGTAAGTCGTTCGGACCGATAATGTGTGTTTTCGATGAGTTTTCACAGACAACTATCAATACGGGGATTCTCTTGCTCTTGCAAGATGACACAAAATGCAAAAATCCTACACCGAAATATGCAAGGCCAAGAGAGCACCCAATGCAGAATCTAGTGATATATTTTGGTTTCAATATCTTTTTATTTATTGAATCTGCTTTTTGTTTTAAAAGCCTAACAATAAGTTATAAAATCTTAACTCTATTTAAAAACTAGACACGCTCAAGCAAGTGATTGAGCTGTTTTGGTGATACATAGCTCCTCAGTACGCGGGCATATCTCTTCTTTTAAGGCGTGTGTGATCGCAGGAATGTACCAAAGCATTAGCCAAAGGGTTTGGGTGTTCACGGAGTTTAGATACATATATATTTAATTCTGCTGTCTTCTACTTCTTTCCTTACCATAGAAATACCAAGGTCTTTATTGATATTTTCATTACGCATGTATCATGGCGAACACGTGATTGATATAAGCATTTTTGATTGGAACCTTTGTATTATATCTACATTAGTTGCACAGGTTGTACCCCACAGTTGAATGCCATACATCCAAATCGGCTTTATGACCGCAGTATATAAAAGCACTTTGTTGTCTAGGCTCAGTTTGGAGTTTTTATTTAATAGCCAATTTAAATTTGCAGCTCTTATCTTCATGCAAGTTATTTTACTAGATATACATATGTTTTCTCCACGTAAGTCTTCTATCTAGGTGAATACCAAGATAATTTACTTCATTCGCTTGGGGTACTAAAATATTGTTTATTTTTACTGCCGGACACATTTTTGGTCTAAGCGAAAATGTAACATGCTTACACTTTTGTTCATTTACCTTTATACGCCAGTTGGCTAGCCATTCTTCGACCTACTTTAAGTGCTTGGCTAATATTCTTGATGCTATGACTGCACGAAAATAAACATGGGTTTTGGTCTGACATTGCAAATAAATTTTTGCGTGTGTTTGTTGTACCGTTGCACCAAGAAGAAAATTCTGCAATTGGTGCACCGTGCAAGGGTTTCGCAAGAACAAGATAATCCCCTTAACAATGAGCAGCTGTATTTGTATATGGAATGTAAACAAATATCAAGTGACAATTTAGGATCAGCAAAATATGTCTTCCAAAAAAATCGATTAAACTAGAGCAGGAACCGATTATATTGAGTGGAATGTACATAAGTTTTCAAGTAGTTTTCAGCGAAAACTGTGTTTTCGTTTGACAGATTTTACCAGTTTTTCCCACGAAAACATGTTTTCAATGTCGATCCGAACTAAAAACTAAATTGGGTATCGAGAGCAATTTTGCCTTTTATCAGGACAACGATCCCAAGCATACTTTCGAAGTTGCGAAGATGTGGTTAATCCATAACTGTCCCAAAATATTGCAACCACCTCCACAATCACCAGACTTAAATGTCATTGAACATGTAAGGGAAGAATTGGCTAGACGTGTATACAAAAACCGATTTAGCTCAATCAACCTGACCTGAAAACTGCAATAAAGGCAGAGTGGTTAAAAATTCAACCAGATTTGTGCAAGAAATTAGGGGAATCTATGCATTCAAATCGTATGTGTGTATGTTTTTTTTTTTGGCTTAGTTGCCATGAAGTTGGGCGATGGTTACCAAGTTTACCAGAAATTAGTAGTTAATATACTTATGTACATACATAAGTTCTAAATATGTTGCTTACTTTTTATTACAAAAATTTATCGTTTTCACTCAAACTGGGTGAAGGCCCTTTCTGTAGCACAGGGCGGTGTTCCATTTTGAGTTTTAGTCATACATACTTAAGTATGTAGAACTGATTCATTGACCCCGACATATTCGGCATAAGATTTGTTAGAAACACGAAAATCGTTTAATATAGACAAATAAAAATTATCTATTAAAATGCCACATACTAATAAAATGTTGCCTGGGTTTCATTAATGTGCCTCACTTACCAGTCATATGGAAAAAGGTCAGCCAGATTTTCAAAAATTCTAACATTAGATATATAGCCTAGTTCCAAATTTTATCCATTTCCTGCACAAAGATGCACAGTTATGAGTAAAATACGTTTTGTAATTTTCAGTGGGATAACTCACATACTGGCCGATATTTGCGGCATTAAGTCAACCGGATGACACACAGACATTAAACTGGTGGAAAAGGATCCCGAAATTTTAATTATAAATCTCACACATTGATCGAATGATTGATTTTAAGGTGGCATAACTCAAAGGCATTATCCGTGCAAAGTTTTATCTAGTTAAATTAATTGCTTCTTGATTTGTGCTTAGGGTTTTTTGTGATTGGTGAATTTGGTTATTATAGATTAAGAGGTTCAGGACATAAGTATGTACATTAAACTAATTAGAGGGCGGGGCTACTGTGTTATCTTAATTTAGTGCTCAGTAATGGCACTTCCTACGTTTTCCCTTAATAAGGATGACATTTTGTGGGCGTAGTTGTGGTCATATAACGCCCATCTACGAACTCGTTCCCCGTTTTTTGCCAGGGAACAGTTATTATATCTCAATTTCAACTCGTCTCGTCATCCTGGTCATTTTTATTTGTATATGTCGGGGATTTCGTCCGTTGATGATCTGTAGAGGATTTGCTTTTTGATGACTCCATGTTTCAACACTCCACTTTACACTTTACACTTAGCACTTTACTACACCACGATAACTTCTCTTTTTATTTTCACTACACGAGCACAGCAAGTTCTGCTCCCATCAAGATCACTTCTTGAACTGACTCTGCGAGGACATAGCGCCTAATTATAAACGCACCCCATTATCGCTTTAAAAGTAGCTAACGGTTCCTGCATCTCTTCACTCTGTTCGCAGAATACGATCAGACGTCTCTCAGTAACATTTGCTCTAGTCCTGTTACTAGGCTTATTTGCGCAATTACAATCTATAGTACCGTAATATATGCCGCCAATGCGTCGCCTATTTCAAACGACGCTGTGCCACATACAGTTACCTACAAAATATTAACACTCCGACATACGAAATACAAATACTATCACTCCGACATACATATGTATGTAGTATATAGCAGTAAGAACGTGGTCGTGTTAATTTATAAAAAAAATTCGTTTATGAAATTTTCTTATTTAATATATATGTATGTACATTGTACATATTACAAACAATGATGCAATTTGGTCAATAATATGTCCAGTCACCACCGCGTCGATAATTGCCTGGCATCTCCGAGGCATGCTTTCTACTAATTTGACGGCGTATTCTAGTGGCAAGGATCTCTAGATCCGACGAATTTCGTAAGATAACTGCTTCAGTTTAGGACCGTTGCCCTCCTGCAGAATCCAATCTTTATTTTTTGTGATGAACCATCGTTTTACTGCGATTCTAGCTTTTTTGTAGATTTTTATTATTTTCTCGGCATTTAGGTTGTCAGTAAAAGAGGTACAAAGTGTCGAATCCCTGCCCATATAGAACATTCACCAGAAAAACTGACATTTCAAAATCTCTATCAATATTCTCATGCGCCCAAGCGATCGCTTTGTCACAAGTTTTTCAGTCAACAGAGGCTTCTTCATTGTGTTGCGCCATTTCAGATCATGAGTATGAAGAAGGGTTCGGATAGTTTCGTAGGATATAAGTATGTTAAAGCAGTGTTAAAGCAGGATTCCGCGTAAACAGATTTACTATTCTTTTTTCATATTTTTGTTCACTTTTCCTATCGAACCACATTCTGGTAAATCATCGACATTTTTAGCCACTTTATGTCGCTGTATCCACTTCTGTACAAATGCCTTCGACTTTGTCATATAAGTATTTAGCAGCCGCGATTGCAACATTTTGGGACCTTTTCGGGTGGATGCAAAGGAACACAGCTTCGTAGCGCGACGCGTACTTAGCACTCATACCATTTAACGTGATTCTCTTTCAAAAAATCAACGACAACTGAACCTTTGTTGACAATGTATCAAGGACAAAGCTTCCCTCTATTGGCTCGCGAAGGAATTTGAGCGAAATCTCTCATTAACTGTCGGTAAAGTCGACCACGCTCTTACTTGACAGACTGTAAATTAGTTTTAGGTGATAGAATCAACCGTTAGGTGAACAAAACTATAATACTCTATAGCAACATGTTACAAGAGTATAACAATTAATAGTGAGCAGAAGAGGTGAAAGTAGCATAAATATTTCCACGTTACCTCATAAGTACCTACCGAAATGTTTCGTATTATCCCATTTCGACTTAAAAAAGGAACAAATAAATTTATTTAAAGTTAAACACAGAATGCTTTGGGTATATGTACTCTGTTAAAATATGTTTCCTGCTGTGAGAGAGCAATCAGCTGACACGTTTCTGCGGCAAAAGTCCAAATGTCGTGGATTCTCACGTCATCCCATGTCAAAGAGAGAAGGAAGTAGCGTTTTTCACTGTTCAGTTACATTGCGCGCCCATAAGATAGGTCGTATCAGCTGATACGGGCCACGATTCTACGTTCTCTACTGTTTCTGTTATAAAGACGATCAATAGGCAACAGCATAATAATTCGTTCACGTTGCACAGTGGAAGAAACGGCTGAAAGATCTGTAGCTATTAATTTAAATTTCAACTTTAACCTTGACACCATTATCGTTTCATAATCGGTTTCTATTCGTTATATATTGGTCAAAATCCCTTTTCTTTTGGCATTTCTCGGACTATTTGCATAACATAACATAACGTTAGCTTTGATCACTAAATTTGTACTATGCTATAAGATTTTAATACATATGAATATGTATATGCCATAACATTTGTATTAGAATAAAATTGACAACATAGTTTATTTGTCGATTTTCAAGTCAAGAAATGCATCAAAGAAAATGTTCAACATTCCTCTAATTTATGTGTGCAGTGAATCCCGGATAAGTAGCACCCGGCTTAGATGAAAATCGTCCCACTTAAGGGGTTAGGGGTAGTTAGAATTTTCAAAAAAATATAATTTTTTATTTTTTGTTAAATCTTAAAAATGTTCCCTGAAAATTTCATGTTGATCCGATAATTAGTTTTTGAGTTATTCGAGAAATAAGAAAGAGATCTCGGGCACTTCAAAGCACTAGTGTGAAACTTTAAACGCGTTTTTCTCAAAACTGTGTTTTTTGAATCGGTGACAACTTTAACTCGAAAATCTTTCAGTAGATTTTAATAAAATTTATACAGCTTTCAGAATACATAATAAACTCGGGCCTGATCGAAGGATTTTTATTTTTTCGAAAATTTCGATTTTTTAAGACCAATTAACTGTTGATTTTTTCGCAAAAATTTAAAATAGAAAATTCCTGAGGCCACCATTTTGTTAATTTTGAAAACAAAATAAATCCTTCGATCAGGCCCGGGATTATCTATTTATAAAACTAATTATTTTTGCCCGATTGGTTTTAGATGAATCTCCAAGGACTTATGCTTGTCACCGCAAGTACCGTTTTTTGGAATAGGGTCAACACAAACAACTATAACTTTGGAACTTAATTTTTTTTTGGAATTTTCGTGACTTTTGTAAAATATCATGATTTAGAAGCAAAAAAAAAATACTCTAAACTCTCATTTTTTCGTGCCTCTGACTACCCCTAACCCCTTAAGTACCTATATCTTGCTGCAACTCACGGTTTTGTTTTTTGCAATTCATAGAAATTATTGTTTTAAGTATTCGCACTCGCTTATGTGCCATCTTATATTTTTATTTTTAACAAACCACAAAAATCTGTATCTTTGATTGTGGCACATAACCGAGATTGACTGTATTTGTCAAGGAATGTAAATGTGTTCGTTTGTGTTTTCGGCACAGCTCGGATTTTCTACCAACAACACAATGTTGTGACGCTTTGTCGTCGCGTCAGTTCTTCGTCGCATTGACTTTTCGACAAAGCGTGAGCTTCGGACACTGGTTTTCCGTGACAACGGAAATTTCGCATGGAACAATAACTACATACTTATTTACATACAAAGTTGTGTGTGGACAAATGCACAAATATTTTGCGTATGGTTCTTTTTGTTTACATGCACAGAAAATATTCATACATATGTATGTATGTATATAAATTATGTGCAGAGTCGTTTGCGCATTGTAAATATGAGAATCTGTAAGCATACATTCCTTAACATCGGAAATAGCATAATTTCTCTCATTTAACACTGAAAATGCTTAATTCTTCTATTTTCGTGTGCCCTGATGTTAAATCTGGTAACACGATAATATAATAATTTTTCTGCGGTGTGGTGAAACACGCTCATCCGAAATGATAAACGTTCTCTGGCAGCGCATGCAGGAAATTGCCTCTTAGGAGGAGCTTCATTTTACTGCAGTTTGCTAGTGGTTTAAAGCCAAGATTGGTACAGCTAAATTTCACGTACAGGTGGCGCCCTGCCCTTTTCCTAAAAAGTTGGAGTTCCAAGTAACGGATATGTCACCCTATGACTGATATTACCGCTCTGGGAGACCTCTAATGTTGTCTATGATAGTTGTAGCGGAATATTTACACATAGAGGCCGCGCTACACAACAAGGCAATGAATATCTGGTAACGGAAATGCTAATAACGTAATATATATTCAGAGAACGTTTAAGATAGAGAAGGTTCACGTCGCGAAGAACGTAAAAATATTTTTGGCTAACTCGGCAGAGATGGAAGAGTCTCACCATAGACAAATTATGAGCGTGTTTCACCACGAAAATAGCAGAATTGAGCATTAAATTATGCTCAAAATTATATATTGCTCTAACAGACGTACG